>OX328123.1:170380890-170623395 GCA_946811695.1 Gonocerus acuteangulatus
AGTACCTATGCATAAATTATGCCCATCTCTGCTCTATAGTACCTATGCATAAATTATGCCCATCTCTGCTCTATAGTACCTATGCATAAATTATGCCCATCTCTGCTCTATAGTACCTACGTATAAATTATGCCCATCTCTGCTCTATAGTACCTATGTATAAATTATGCCCATCTCTGCTCTATAGTACCTATGCATAAATTATGTCCATCTCTGCTCTATAGTACCTATGCATAAATTATGCCCATCTCTGCTCTATAGTACCTATGCATAAATTATGCCCATCTCTGCTCTATAGTACCTACGTATAAATTATGCCCATCTCTGCTCTATAGTACCTATGCATAAATTATGCCCATCTCTGCTCTATAGTACCTATGCATAAATTATGCCCATCTCTGCTCTATAGTACCTATGCATAAATTATGCCCATCTCTGCTCTATAGTACCTATGCATAAATTATGCCCATCTCTGCTCTATAGTACCTATGCATAAATTATGCCCATCTCTGCTCTATAGTACCTATGCATAAATTATGCCCATCTCTGCTCTATAGTACCTATGCATAAATTATGCCCATCTCTGCTCTATAGTACCTATGCATAAATTATGTCCATCTCTGCTCTATTGTACCTATGCATAAATTATGCCCATCTCTGCTCTATAGTACCTATGCATAAATTATGCCCATCTCTGCTCTATAGTACCTACGTATAAATTATGCCCATCTCTGCTCTATAGTACCTATGCATAAATTATGCCCATCTCTGCTCTATAGTACCTATGTATAAATTATGTCCATCTCTGCTCTATAGTACCTATGTATAAATTATGCCCATCTCTGCTCTATAGTACCTACGTATAAATTATGTCCATCTCTGCTCTATAGTACCTATGCATAAATTATGCCCATCTCTGCTCTATAGTACCTATGCATAAATTATGCCCATCTCTGCTCTATAGTACCTATGCATAAATTATGCCCATCTCTGCTCTATAGTACCTATGTATAAATTATGCCCATCTCTGCACTATAGTACCTATGCATAAATTATGTCCATCTCTGCACTATAGTACCTATGCATAAATTATGCCCATCTCTGCACTATAGTACCTATGCATAAATTATGCCCATCTCTGCACTATAGTACCTATGCATAAATTATGCCCATCTCTGCTCTATAGTACCTATGTATAAATTATGCCCATCTCTGCTCTATAGTACCTATGCATAAATTATGTCCATCTCTGCTCTATAGTACCTATGCATAAATTATGCCCATCTCTGCTCTATAGTACCTATGCATAAATTATGCCCATCTCTGCTCTATAGTACCTACGTATAAATTATGCCCATCTCTGCTCTATAGTACCTATGCATAAATTATGCCCATCTCTGCTCTATAGTACCTATGTATAAATTATGCCCATCTCTGCTCTATAGTACCTATGTATAAATTATGCCCATCTCTGCTCTATAGTACCTATGTATAAATTATGCCCATCTCTGCTCTATAGTACCTATGTATAAATTATGTCCATCTCTGCTCTATAGTACCTATGCATAAATTATGCCCATCTCTGCTCTATAGTACCTATGCATAAATTATGTCCATCTCTGCTCTATAGTACCTATGCATAAATTATGCCCATCTCTGCTCTATAGTACCTATGTATAAATTATGCCCATCTCTGCTCTATAGTACCTATGCATAAATTATGCCCATCTCTGCTCTATAGTACCTATGCATAAATTATGCCCATCTCTGCTCTATAGTACCTATGCATAAATTATGCCCATCTCTGCTCTATAGTACCTATGTATAAATTATGCCCATCTCTGCTCTATAGTACCTATGCATAAATTATGCCCATCTCTGCTCTATAGTACCTATGCATAAATTATGTCCATCTCTGCTCTATAGTACCTATGCATAAATTATGCCCATCTCTGCTCTATAGTACCTATGCATAAATTATGCCCATCTCTGCTCTATAGTACCTATGCATAAATTATGCCCATCTCTGCTCTATAGTACCTATGCATAAATTATGCCCATCTCTGCTCTATAGTACCTATGCATAAATTATGCCCATCTCTGCTCTATAGTACCTATGTATAAATTATGCCCATCTCTGCTCTATAGTACCTATGCATAAATTATGCCCATCTCTGCTCTATAGTACCTATGCATAAATTATGCCCATCTCTGCTCTATAGTACCTATGCATAAATTATGCCCATCTCTGCTCTATAGTACCTATGTATAAATTATGCCCATCTCTGCTCTATAGTACCTATGCATAAATTATGCCCATCTCTGCTCTATAGTACCTATGCATAAATTATGTCCATCTCTGCTCTATAGTACCTATGCATAAATTATGCCCATCTCTGCTCTATAGTACCTATGCATAAATTATGCCCATCTCTGCTCTATAGTACCTATGTATAAATTATGCCCATCTCTGCTCTATAGTACCTATGCATAAATTATGCCCATCTCTGCTCTATAGTACCTATGCATAAATTATGCCCATCTCTGCTCTATAGTACCTATGCATAAATTATGTCCATCTCTGCTCTATAGTACCTATGCATAAATTATGCCCATCTCTGCTCTATAGTACCTATGCATAAATTATGCCCATCTCTGCTCTATAGTACCTATGCATAAATTATGCCCATCTCTGCTCTATAGTACCTATGCATAAATTAAGCCCATCTCTGCTCTATAGTACCTATGTATAAATTATGCCCATCTCTGCTCTATAGTACCTATGCATAAATTATGCCCATCTCTGCTCTATAGTATCTATGTATAAATTATGGCCATCTCTGCTCTATAGTACCTATGCATAAATTATGCCCATCTCTGCTCTATAGTACCTATGCATAAATTATGCCCATCTCTGCTCTATAGTACCTATGCATAAATTATGCCCATCTCTGCTCTATAGTACCTATGCATAAATTATGCCCATCTCTGCTCTATAGTACCTATGCATAAATTATGTCCATCTCTGCTCTATAGTACCTATGTATAAATTATGCCCATCTCTGCTCTATAGTACCTATGCATAAATTAAGCCCATCTCTGCTCTATAGTACCTATGTATAAATTATGCCCATCTCTGCTCTATAGTACCTATGCATAAATTATGCCCATCTCTGCTCTATAGTACCTATGTATAAATGAATAAAGTAAATATATTTTTCCTTCAAATTGTACATTGCTCTTAGAATTAATCAATATTTAATTTTATTCATGTGGATTAAAACGTTGAATTATAACCTGTAGTTTTTGTTTACATGGTTCAGAAATTAGCTAATATAACAGAATAGGGTTAGCTCATAAATGTCCTAGAACAAATTTACCAAAAAATTGCCTTTTGTAAATGGAAAATGTTCCGGATAAACATAGCTAAAAATTTTCCAAAACGGAAAATTTTCCACCCCACATCTCTATGTACGGCTCATGTAGAAAATAAAAATAAACTCCCTTCCTTAAGGGTTACTTAGGGAAGGAAATAAATTATATATATATATATATATATATATATATATATATATATATATATATATATATACACAGGGTGTCCCGATTTTAAATGGTAAAACTTCAGGAGTGCGTAGGGGACCAAAAAACTACGTCAAAAAGTCCTTTAGAGATTTGCTCTATTTTGCTTCGTTTTGGAAAAAAATAAACGAAACTAGTTTTCATTTTTAAAGTTACTTATTTAAATTTTCATTGCGAAATGTTTCAAGATACCAATTACTAAAATTCTATCTCTTGATGCTGATATTTCGTGTACTCGTATTCCACAACGGTAATGCTTTAGAAGCGGCGCGAGAGTATGCTTTACAAGCGGCGCGAGAGTATGCTTTACAAGCGGCGCGAGAGTATGCTTTAGAAGCGGCGCGAGAGTATGCTTTAGAAGCGGCGCGAGAGTATGCTTTACAAGCGGCGCGAGAGTATGCTTTACAAGCGGCGCGAGAGTATGCTTTACAAGCGGCGCGAGAGTATGCTTTACAAGCGGCGCGAGAGTATGCTTTACAAGTGGCGCGAGCGTATGCTTTACAAGCGGCGCGAGAGTATGCTTTACAAGCGGCGCGAGAGTATGCTTTACAAGCGGCGCGAGAGTATGCTTTACAAGCGGCGCGAGAGTATGCTTTACTAAAAATTAAAACTAAAATTTTACTAATTAATGGATTTTAACTAAACTAAACTAAAACTAAATCTTTGGGAATTGACTAAAAACTAAATTAAAGCTTTAGTTTAGTTTAGTTTTACTAAAATAACATGAATTAATATAAATCATATGTTATTTCGATACTTAAGTAAATTATTAAAACCAATAGAACTTGCTTAAGAATAAGAAATTGTGGCTTTTTCTCGTTATTTGAAAACATATGTTCTTTGATAAACTAAATTACTTAACTAAAAACTAAAACTAAACTAAAATCACAAATTTAGGTCTCTATTACTAAACTAAACTAATTGCATTACTAAAAACGGAGTCCACATAATTAATAATTATACAAATCTAAAACTAAACTCAAACTCAAACTAAAAATACAACATTAGTTTAGTTTTAGTTAGGGAAAACTAACGTTAGTTTAGTTTACTAACGTTGGTTTTGCCCAACTCTGACTATATGTTATTCAATGGGCGTTAAAATTTAAAAGTTTATGTTTCCAAGAAGTCATATGGTAACACCCAATATATTTACGAGTATTACCAAGGTTATAGGCGAGGAGTCTGTGCAAGGGTTCCGGATATTATTTTTTTTTTCCTTTTTAATGGCACTGCAAGCACTGGGGTCATTGGTGCCTTGGAAGTACCCTGATCACGGAGAAAAGACCCCGGGGCGGAGGGAGGCGCAGCAAGGAGACAGACAGACGCCCGGAACGGAGAGAGGACAGCCCGAGCCGAGGCAAGAGAGGGGGCCGGCGTTATCTGGACCTCTATGACAATACAGCGGTAATCCGCAATCTAGATAAGATAGCCAAGCTCCTGACGGAGATCTGCATGTAAGTGCCACCATCCAGATCTCCAGAGCTAGCAGGACCCAGCGGGTCTAGGGTCCAGGATAAGTCAGCCCTACTCCCCACCAACAGCCCGACGTCCACCCCCTACCCCCTCCCAGATACCCGCCAATCCCCCCACCACGCCACCCCCCAACCCCGGCCCCTCCCAGACCAAGGGAGGTGTTAATGGTAGAATTTAGAAATATTATTCGATAACCGTTATTGCTTATTAATAATTATTTTAAAATTGCTATTTGTTTTGACAGAATCCCTTGAAATCTCTGGGTAGGTCGTAATACTTCAAAGAAACATTAGAAATAGCAAGACAACAATTTAATTTTTTAGTGTTTTAAATACACATCATAATTAAATACACATCATAATTAAATACACATCATAATTAAATACACATCATAATTAAATACTCATCTTAATTAAATACACATCTTAATTAAATACACATCATAATTAAATACACATCATAATTAAATACACATCATAATTAAATACACATCATAATTAAATACACATCACAATTAAATACACATCATAATTAAATACACATCATAATTAAATACACATCACAATTAAATACACATCATAATTAAATACACATCATAATTAAATACACATCATAATTAAATACACATCATAATTAAATACACATCATAATTAAATACACATCACAATTAAATACACATCATAATTAAATTACAGCTATTATGGACAAAGTAAATGTGATGTATATTTTCTATGTTGAAACAATAATAAGTCAAATGCGTGTTATATTCCACGTATAGGTAAGTGTTAGAGACATACAATCATACTGCTGAAAAATGGTTATTTTAAATAGATTAAATTTTATCAGCCAAGGACGTATTATTTAGAAAAGTAAATATTGCATCTATGTATTCAGAACCTTTACCAAATACTTCTCGCATGTCAGTAGGAAGGCCGAGCCTTTCTCTTTCTTCACTGTATCGAATACACTCCGTGAAAATATGTTTTATTGTAATACGGACATTACAAGTTGAACATAGAGGAGGTTCAGACTCCCCTGCCATCAGGTAACCATGTGTGAGCTTGCAATGCCCAATTCTTAATCTACTTAATATAACCTCTTCACGCCTGCTCTCGCGGATTGAACATTTCCAGCTGCATACCTCACTCTTTATTTCCCGCAACTTTTCGCCAAGTTCCATGCTGTTCCACTCTTCATGCCATATGTCATACGCTTTACTTTTCACTATAGGGTTAAGATCAGAGAAAGGGACTTGTGAATATGGTATACCTTTAAGAATACCATTTTTTGCAATTTTATCCACATTTACATTTTCTTTGATGTCACAATGGCCACGTATCCATATTAAAATAATTCTTTGGTCTTTTCTTCTGTGATCGTTTATTTCATTTAAGATATCTATTACAAGAGAATTGTTAGTGTAGAAATTTTGTATAGCTTGTAATGAGGAGAGCGAATCGGTACATATGACAATGGATGGAGAGGGAGATACAAAGACACACAGGGCTTTATAAATCGCTAGGAGTTGAGCAGTAAAACTAGAGCAGAGTGGGGAGAGGGAAAACATGTACTGGCGGTCTTGACAGAGTATACCAGCTCCAGCACCTTCAGCATTCTTGGATCCCTCGGTAAATATGAAAGTTGAGTCGGGAAGATCAGATTTGATTTTATTAAATTCATTAATATATAGCTCAGGGACAGTTTCTTTTTTAATGTGTTTAGTGAGAGACAAATTGATCTGAGGTTTAGCAAGTAGCCATGGAGGATAAGAGGAAAATGCAGAAGGCTGGATTTTTGTGCTATTAATGTTACTATGATTGAGTAGAGCTTGTGCGCGTACAGGGAAAGGATTCTTAGTATCTAGTGATGAATATAATTGATTCCACGTATCTTGCGAAGTCAAATGATAAAGAGGGTGATTAAAATTTGATTTAATTTTTAAAAAATACTTAGTGGAAAGTTGTTTTCTCCTTATACTAAGAGGTAGTTCTCCCACTTCAACAACAATACTAGGCCCAGGACTTGATCTGAAAGCCCCTAAAGCGATTGTAAGTCCTGTATGTTGTACAGGATTCAGCATTTGAATGATTCGTGGACTAGCCGATCCGTATGCCACACAACCATAATCTAATCTTGATCTTATTAAAGCTCGGTACAGTATGAGCATACTGGTCCTATCAGCTCCCCATTTAGAATTACTAAGGAGTCTGAGAAGGTTCAAGGACCTCTGACAATTAGCTTTGAGAGATTTTATGTGTTTGAGCCATGACAGAGTCTTATCAAATGTTAGGCCGAGATATTTAAAATAATTAGTTTGTTGAATGAGTTCACCGCTTAGAAATAAATTAGGCACTGAATTTGGCTGCCTTTTGCTAAATAATAAACATTTAGATTTACGGTCTGATATTCTAAACCCATGGTCCATAATCCACGAGCTTATCCTATCTAGTGCTTCTTGCATATTCTCGTAAAGGGTGATTACATTTCTAGAGTGGGCTGTGATAGTTATGTCGTCTGCGAAGAACATGGTACTAATGTTGTGAGGGAAATTGTTTGGGAATCTGAGTAGAGACAAAATAAAGAGTTTTGCACTCAAGACACCCCCCTGAATGACTCCATTGTCCTGGAAGAAGATGTTAGAAAACACAGAGCCAATTCTCACCTTAAATTTTCTGGATTTCAGAAGATTTGCGATAAACGATAGAGTGTATCCATTTATTCCCATTTCTCTGGCTGTATTAAGAATATTTCTACGCCAGGTCATATCGAATGCACACTCTAAGTCGAGGAAAACACTGAGTACTTTTTCCTTGTTTTTAAATGAATCTAGTACCTTGGTTTCAAGATTTACCCGGTTATCCTGAGTACTTCGTCCCTTTCTAAATCCACTTTGCCATTTATAAAATATATTATTATGTTCAAAAAACCAGTCGAGTCTATTGCAAACTAATTTTTCAAGAATTTTGCAAAGTGAGCAGGTAAGAGATATGGGCCGGTAATTTTTTATTTCTCCGGGCGGTCTATCTTTTTTGCAAACAGGAATAATAGTTGCTAGTCGCCATATTTCTGTAAAGGAACCACTCGTGAAAGTTTTATTAATTATTTTCAGAAGTATTAGTTTATTTTCATTACTTAAATGTTTATACATTTGAACATTTATATTGTCCGGGCCGGGAGAAGTGTCTTTTCTTGAATTTAGGGCTATCTGTAATTCATCAAACGAGAAGGGAAGGTTTAAGGGATTTAAAGGGTCATTTTCAATAATAAACGGGATGGCTTCAATATGATTTTTCTTTTGAATGAAATTGGGGGAAAAATTTGAGTCAGAAGAAGTACTTGCGAAAAAGATTCCAAATAAATTTGCTAATTCTTTTTTGTCAGTTATGATTTGATTGTTTCTTTTAATAGTCTGCGGCGATGAATTACATTTAATGCCACGAATTCTCCTCACAGCATTCCATATTTCTTTAGCTGGAGTATGGATATTAATTGTAGAGACAAACTCCCTCCACGAACGCTTCTTTTCAGTTTTAATTATATAACGCGCATGTTTTCTAGCAGAGTTATATAACTCTAGAGTATTGGTCGAGGGTTTTTTTCTAAAGTTGCGCAGGGCTTTTTTCCTATTTTTTACGGCTAGGCGGCATTGTTCAGACCATCATGGGACTGATTTGTTTTGGTTTGGAATTAATTTAGATTTCGGAATCGACTCGTTAGCAGCAGAAATTATAATATTATTTAATTTAGAGATGAGTGTGTTTACATCTACTTCCTCGAGGCATATTTCTGATAGATTAGCTATATTTTAAAATTTACTCCAGTCAGCGGATGCAAGATTCCATTTATAAATTACATCATGAATATTACTACTTTCGGTATTATTATTGTTACTATTATTATTATACCTTCCTAAAATCTCAATAACTATTGGGAAATGATCACTCCCATGGGTGTCATCTAGGGTTATCCATTTCAGTCTCGGGGCTGTAGAAGGAGAAACTATGCTCAAGTCTATGCTAGAAGTATTGCCCGTCCTAGGACAGAAGTAAGTTGGAGACAGATCATTAAGTAACACTAGATTATATTGGTCTAGAAAATGTTCAATCTTTCTACCTCTATTATCAGTGACACTATTCCCCCAGGATTCTGATTTCGCGTTAAAATCACCTAATATCAATAAAGGTGGGGGTAATTGAGAATATACATTTCTCAGTTCATCGACTGTAAAATCGCTGCCAGGAGGAAGATAAATACTGCATAGACTAATAGGAAATGGCGAATAGATTCTAGCGGCTACAACCTGTAGATTCGAGGTAACAACTATAGTGTCACTCGGTACATCATTGTGAACTAAAATACAAACACCTCCACACGATCGAATTCCACCAGTGAAGTCTTTCCGGTAAGTTGTATAATTTCGAAAGTTGAATTGAAATTTTGGATTAAGGTGTGTTTCCTGAATACATACGACGGATGAATGGGTATGCTTTATGAAGTATTCTAACTCAGCGCGGTGGGAAGATAAACCATTTATATTCCATTGTGATATGATCATATATTGCGTTTAAGAATAAAGAAAAAAGAAAAGTAAAAAACAACAATATTGCACACTTACACACACATACATGCATATACACAAGCATACATACATATGAGTGTATACACGTATACACACACGCACATGCACATATGTGTTAAATCTTTTGTTCTTATGAGTAAGAAATTATTTTTTTTTTTAAACTTTTGCAAGGGGGGTTTCAGGGGAATTTTATTTGGATTTAAATTATCAGTCGAATCTAAAGTCGATGAGGTAGCAGGTCTGGAAAGAGGTCTTTTACAATTTTTTGGTTCCCGGATTTTAGCACTTTCCTCCGAAGGAAAGTAGCTATTGAGGTTGGACTCATGACGGAATTTTTGAAAAATTTCTTCAAATCTTTATCGATCCTACCTAGTAGACACCGAAAATGACCCCCGTTAAAATTTATATATATATATATATATATATATATATATATATATATGCATATATATATATACACATATATATATATATATATATATATATATATATATATATATATATATATATATATATATATACAGGGTGTCCCGTAAATGTCTAGTCATATTGTGAGGGGTGATAGAGGACCCTTAGGGGAACAAAAAATGTTCTATGACGATTTCCCGAATTCTCGCCCATAAGGGAGAAAACGTCGTTTTATTGTTTTTTCGAGACAAACGTACTTTTTAGAAGAATAATCGTTGTAGCTCCGTCCCAGGTGGTACTACCAAAAAGGGTGTGAAACCAATCGAAAGCTGAGTAAATTTACTATAAGATTAGTTGAGAGTAAACGTAAAAATGAATGAATGTAAGTATGTATATCTTACCAAAAGAAGGCAATTCTAAATTTCCTGACATTTTATTGATATTTCTTTCCAGCGTTACTCCTCAATAAGCAGGATCTGAGATTTCCGGGTTTCAGAAAAACTTCCTCATTTAACCAGCTTTCCATTCATGTATCACAACCCTGTGTTATTGAAGTATTTGAACGATTTAAGAACAAAAGTTTTAACAAAAACATGGATCTGTGAAAAGAAAATTATATTTTTTTCTTCAATTTATTCAAGAAGCTGAAGGGAAATATTTTTTTTTATAAATGTTTACATAAATATTAAGTAAATATTTACTTAAAAGAATAAAAAAAATTACTTCCACGGATATAAAAAAAATCTTAAAACAGTAAATAAATAAAATACACATTTATTTTGAATTTATTAATTCAGGTAACTAATACTGAGTCCAGGAGGTGGCCATTAAGGAACCCCAACCATACATTAACCTCAAAAATTACTATTTTTACCTATATCACGCATTTGAACACATTTTTACAGGACTATGTTCAAATTATTTATGAGGGATAGAATTTTTAATTACCACAACAAAAACGCATGGGCTCAGAATCCCAGTGAGTTTCACAAGCGTAGCCATCAGTATTAATTTAAGGTAAAGCATTTGTTTTCTAAATATAAGTACCTGTAAAAATGTGTTCAAATGCGTGATCTAGGAACAAAATAATAATTTTTGAGGTTAATGTATGGTTGGTGTTCCTTAATGGCCGCCTCCTGGACCCAGTATTAGTTACCTGAATTAACAAATTCAAAACAAATGTGTATTTTATTTATTTACTGTTTTAGGATTTTTTTTTATATTCGTGGAAGTAATTTTTTTTTATTCTTTTAAGTAAACATTTACTTAATATTTATGTAAACATTTATAAAAATAAATATTTCCCTTCAGCTTTTTGAATAAACTGAAGAGAAAAATATAATTTTCTTTTCACAGATCCATGTTTTTTTTTTAAACTTTTGTACTTAAACCGTTCAAATACTTCAATAACACAGGGTTTTGATACATGAACGGAAAGCTGGTTAAATGAGGAAGTTTTTCTAAAACCCGGAAATCTCAGATCCTGCCCATTGAGGAGTAACGCTGGAAAGAAATATCAATAAAATGTCAGGAAATTTAGAATTGCCTTCTTTTTGTAAGATATACATACTTACATTCATTCATTTTTACGTTTACTCCCAACTAGTCTTATAGTAAATTTACTCAGCTTTCGATTGGTTTCACTCCCTTTCTAGTAGTATCACCTGGGACGGAGCTACAACGATTATGTTTCTAAAAAGTACGTTTGTCTCGAAAAAACAATAAAACGACGTTTTCTCCCTTATGGGCGAGAATTCGGGAAATCGTCATGGAACATTTTTTGTTCCCCTAAGGGTCCTCTATCACCCCTCACAATATGACTAGACATTTACGGGACACCCTGTATATATATATGTGTCTGTTAACACGATAGCGGCCAGAGTTTTTGTTCTTTCGTCACGAAACTTGGTATATAGCATTCAATTAGCAAACGATTGAACGAGTTCGTTAACCACCAAAGTCGGTCCACCGGAAGGGGGGGTTTACCCCGAACCCAAAACACTAATTTGACTATGTCAGCCGTAATATTTGTTATATTTCAACGAAACTTGGTATTCGTAGTGGTAATATAGAGAGAAAAGTGAGATATAAAAATGAACTAAATCAGTTCATTAGAAGGGGGGGTTTACTCCGGACCCACAATACCAATTCGCCACTACCAGCCGTGAGTTTTGGTATATTTCGACGAAACTCGGTATTCGTAGTGGTAATCCACAGGTAAATATGTGTTGTAAAACTAAACTAAATCGTTTCATTAGGAGGGGGGGTTTACTCCGGACCCACAATACCAATTCGCCACTACCAGCCGTGATTTTTGGTATATTTCGAAGAAACTCGGTATTCGTAGTGGTAATCTACAGGTAAATATGTGTTGTAAAAATAAACTAAATCGGTTCATTAGAAGGGGGGGTTTACTCCGGACCCAAATTCCTAATATACTCATACCGGTCGTAATTTCTGCTGTATTGTAGCGAAACGCGGTATACGTCGTGGGTATCTCATGAGAAAGAAGTGTTGTAAAAATGAGCTGAATCGGTCAATCGGGAAGCGGGGGTTTAATTTGTAATATATTTCAATAGAAAAGCCCGCCAGACGTAGGTTCACAAAGCCGCCGCAAGGAGCGCTTTCTACCACTAGAGTGACTGTATCCTGTTCCTGCGTTACATCAAAATACGATAATATGAGGTTTTTTGTATTTATTACGTAGTGTAATAGGTACCATGTGTAAACATAACTCTGGAAGCAAATTAATAATTGATCAGTTACTCATTACAAATTTAAAAGAGAACTATTCATGTTTTTATTTTATTTATGTAGGATATTTTAAGCAAATTGTTCTGGAAAGCAGTCTAAACTACCCAAATTCTGAGGAAAGTGCTTAGTTATGCAGCTCCTGCGTGACGGACTTTTATTTTCAGTTTGTATTGTACTATTAGATTGTTCTTCAATTAAATTTTTGTTTTTATTTATTTCAAAATTCGATTGGGATACATGTTTCTTAGTTAGATTTTGTGAGTTATTTTTAGAACTTATATTTAAATCGTGATTAAAAGTTTTGTCATCAGACGATCCAGAGGCAGAGTTGGGCAAACGTTAGCGCGCGCTAAAAGCTGATACCTCTCCGCTAATTTAGCGAAACTGTAGGAAGCCAGCGCTAATAATTAGCGGTTAGCGGAGGCAGTGCGCTAACCGCTAATCTGTTTATGAAATATCGTAATTGCTAATAGCTTAAGCTATAGTTACAACATTTTGTTACCTCAAAGTTCACTTCCGGTCTGCTCTGAGCAACCTCACTCCTGTTCTACTTCCACTTCAATCTACAGGATCTCCGATCACATCAATGTCAATTTCGGTTACTTCCGGTCGACTCATGCCTATCACTGGGTAACTTCTGTTCGATCTAGCTCACTTCCGGTCACTCACATACAATTACACACTCTGACACGCCTTAATCTAGGTTACTTCCGGTCCTTTATTCATCCCTGGGTCGTTTCTGGAAGTACCCCAGGGCCTTCCAGACACTCATGATAGACCGGAGGTGAACCGGCAGTGACCCGGAAGTTGTAAGCAACCGGAAGTGAAACCGGAAGTGGTACGAAGTTGTCCAGATTCATCCGGAAACTGTCCAGGAGTAAATTTGGTGACTCGAAACCTATTTTGAGAACCCGGAAGTGAAACCGGAAGTGGTCTAAAGTTACCCAGATTTATCCAGAAACGGCCCACGGGTAATTTAGGTTACCCAAAACTCATTTTGAGAACCCGAAAGTGAAACCGGAAGTGGTCAAAAGCTGCTCAAATTCTCCCGGAAATGCCCCAGGGATTCTCAAAATTGCTTGAGGGCCACCAAAATTATCCCTGACTTTTTCTTGAACCATCTGGGCAACTTTTGACCACTTCCGGTTTCACTTCCGGGTTCTCAAAATGAGTTCTGGGTAACCTAAATTACCCGTTGGCCGTTTCTGGATAAATCTGGGTAACTTTAGACCACTTCCGGTTTCACTTCCGGGTTCTCAAAATAGGTTTCGAGTCACCAAATTTACTCCTGGACAGTTTCCGGATGAATCTGGACAACGTTTGGCTACTTCCGGTTTCACTTCCGGGTTCTCAAAATGGCTTAGTTTTAGTTAAAACTAAAGTATAGTAGAAGAAGTCGAGAAAATTAGAAACATTTTGATACTTTTGAATACATTGAACTATGAAATAAAAATGTCATGTCTGTAGCAGTGGAGCCTGGCCAAGCCAGCTGTAGGGTGTTCCATGTAAAAGGGTGCGCTGGCCCTTTGTCACAGGTCATTAAACTTTTCAAGAAAGGTGGAACCAAAATAATAAGTGTTTCTATTTCAGTCCTTCTAAATGACACTAGGTATAAGAACAGAACCGCGGTAAGATGACGCAGTTCCTGCGAGTCGGACTTTTCACTATTACATTCCCCATTGTTATTTCTTCTGTCCTTTGAGCTAAGTAATGTTTTATAAGAATGTAGAGAATGTTTTCAGGCACTGGGGTTGATGTAGTGCATTATATATCGATGGATACTAGGCATTATAGAAAGCCCTTCTATATCCAATGAAACTAATAATGTATCATTTTTCAATTCCATTTGTTGATTGGTGTCAGACAGTAAATAATATAATGCATGTATTGTAAGTTGAATAAATTATAATGTTTTGCAAATCCTGACCAACATCATAAGCCAAACAGGTCATGAGGTCAACCTCATAAGCAGGTTTCCTCTCTACGGAAGAAACACGCTAAAACCTACAATAACGTTACTGTTTCATTGTTCAAAATTAATCATACAGTGGGTTAGAAACTTATTCAAACACTTATTAACATTTTATTGACCCAAAACAACTGCGGATATAATAATAACAAACAACGTTTCTCATTATTTTTATGCAAAAGCAAAAATTAGAAACAAGCTAAATTCTATTAATAACAAAAAAAGAAACTTTGGCATGCAAAAAAATTATTCATACACTTAAAGTAGGCATAATAATAACTCCATAGGTAATTATAAATTAGGCATTATTTTTTTTCTTTTTTTTCAACTTTTTATTTATTTACAGAAGTATTACATTCTACAATTATGTGTATTTTGTAATTTGATATAGGTAGCTTGACCACGCCTCAGGTGCCATCAGTTGTCAACCGAATACCTTCCTTAGGAAGGATTCTAGGATGACCTGGAGTCACCGTACATCATCCAACCATACCCTGCGACTAGCAGGGAGGATTGGAGACGGGTAAGACGTGGCCTGTGATTTCATGAGGAGAGAAAATATCCATTGATATCACTCTCATAATTACATTAGTTCTGATTGTTGGTCACTGCACGACACTTCACTACCTAAGCAGATCCCGGGGCCACTTCCTATTAAGACGTCTTGGTGGAGAGGAAGGATGATTGATGCTGGATAAGGATTGGGCTATAGGATTAGGATGATTGATCAATTTACTATGGAATGATGAGAAGCGGCTACGGATTATATCTTGTACAAAAGGAATATTTAGGTCATTATGGAGGGTGCGATTCGAAACGTAATAAGGAGCATTAACTATGGTACGTAGGATTTTGGATTGAAATGTTTGGATTCGGTGGATGTTGGAATGCTTGGCTGTCCCCCAGAGTTCTACTCCGTAAGTCCATATAGGTTTTAATAATGAGTTATAGACAGTTAGTTTGTTCTGTACGGTTAAGTGGGATGTTCGATTTAGTAGTCTGTATAGTTGTCCGAATCGTCGATTGAGTTCTTGTCGTTTTTGTTTAATGTGATCGTTCCAAGTTAGTCGTGAGTCAAGATAAAACCCAAAATATCGGATGGTGTTGGTTATGGGTAACGGATTGTCGTTAAAAGAAACGAAAGGACAGGTTTTACGTCGAAGAGTAAAGGTTATTTGGTGACATTTTTCGACGTTTATTTTGATGCGCCACTTTTTGCACCACTGTTCAATTTCGGTTAGATGGGTTTGTAGGTTCTGGGAGGCTGTGTCTGGATTTATGTGGGGTGAGAGGATGGCCGTATCATCTGCGTACGTTGCCAGGAGGGTGTCGGGGTGTGTTGGAATATCAGCTGTATAAAGGGTGTAAAGGATGGGACCGAGGACACTACCCTGAGGAACTCCCGCTTCTACAGGGCAATAATCTGAGTAGGCTGTTCCATTCCGGACTTGGAAGAACCTGTCTGAGAGATAGGAGCGAAGAATTAGGTAAAGGGTGCTAGGAAGGAAAGTTTTGAGCTTAAAGAGTAAGCCTGCATGCCAGACTCGGTCGAATGCTTGAGCTACATCCAAGAAGGCAGACGTGCAATACTCTTTTCGCTCGAGGGATGAGGAGATAAGATCAACAACCCGAAGCCCTTGCTGCACTGTGGAATGTTGGGAGCGGAATCCGAATTGGTGAGATGGGATGAGATTTTGGGAGTTTAGGATAGGTAGTAGGCGCTTTAATAAAATCTTTTCAAATAGTTTGGAGAATACTGGGAGAAGACTGATAGGGCGGTAGGAGGAAGGTTTGTTGGGAGGTTTACCAGGTTTAGGAAAAAGGATGACGACTGAGAATTTCCAGAGTATGGGATAATGGGTTGTTCGGAGGATGCAGTTGTAGATATAGGTGAGGAATACAATGGCCTTGGTTGGGAGCTGTTTAAGGATTCTGGAGGTGATGAGGTCGTAACCAGGGGATTTTCGGGAAGGTACTTGGGATATTAGAAATTTAACTTCAGATGGATTAACTGCTTTTGGTGGTAGGGAGAGAGGAAGAGGGGAATGTAGGAAATCATCTAATTCGGGTAAATAGGAATCCGGATCAGGAGGAGGATGAGGAGTAAATGTTCTTTTGAGATGATCAGCAAACAACTCGGATTTCTCTTCGTCGGAGGCGGCCCACGTGCTGTCCTCTCGGCGAAGGGGGGGAGATACGGGATGGTATTTAAGGATTTTTCGAGTGGCATTCCAAAGGGATTTGTCAGAGGTTGAGAGATGAAAGGTAGGAATTAAAGGATTCGGAACGATGAAGGATTAATTGTCGCTTTACTAATCGGCATAATCGATTGTAAGAGCGACGGTCAGAGGGATGGCGAGTTCTCTGCCACAGAGCTCGTGCTTGACGTTTGGATATTATTAGGTCTCTTAGGGATTGGGGTAGAGGACTTTCAGCTGGGATTGGTTGATGATGGGGTTTAGGAAGGGAGGATTTCCATGCGCATTGTTGAATGGTGGTTGTGAAGTGTTGGACAGCTATATCTAGGTCTTCGGTGGTTTTGAGGGAAATATTGAGGTTGATGGTGTCTTCAAGAAGGGATCGGAAGAGGTTCCAATCGATTGGTCCAGTGATTAAGGAAGGAGGTTGAGGCTTTGGAATAGGTTGTAGCGAGAGTGTAAGGATTAAAGGACTATGGTCAGAGGATAAGTCATCAAGGGAATCTATTGAGGTGAAGATGGATGTAAGGCCTAGGGATACAAAGAAATCTATTAGATCGGGAATACGGTTTGGGTCAGTAGGCCAGTATGTTGGGGAATTCGGGGAAATGGTTGAGCAGTGCGTTGAGGAGAGTGCAGAGAGTAGGGTACGACCACGGGAGTTCGTTACCCTTGACCCCCACTGAAGATGCTTGGCGTTGAAATCACCTCCTAGAAGGAATTTGGTACCAAGGGACTCCAGAAAATCTAGGATTTCTGTTTCTATTAGAGGTTTATTAGGAGGACAATAAACAGCTGACAGGGAAATTGGAAAGGAAAATGTAGAGATTGTAATAGTGGCGGCTTGGAGTGAATGTGTTGGAGTGGTAGGACAAGGGTGATGGGATAAGGTTCTTCGTATAAGGATGGCAGATCCGCCATGGGCTTTACCGTCTGGGTGGTCGGTACGGTAAGTGTTGTAGTCCTGAATTCGTAAATGCTTATTCTTAGTCAGTCGTGTTTCAGTGATGAGTGCTGCATCTATACCTTTGTCTTGTAGTAATGTAGTCAGTTCGTTCGTGTGATTTGTTATACCATTAGCATTCCAAAGTAGAACGGAAAGGGATTTTTTATGGGAGAGGGAGTCATTTTGGAAGGGGCGGGAGGAAGTGAGTGACAATGGTATTATGGAGGGTTATGAGAGGACTAATGAGGGATCTGAAGTCAGATAAGAAGGTAATAAGGAGGAAAGTGATGTCATTGGAGGAGGTTGGTGGTGGAATGAAGGGAGTGGCCCGTCTTGGAGTTGGTGTTGATGCGTTGCCTGGATGTTGGTCGGCGGGAGCTGTCTCATTGAGTACTGGTCCCTCTTGCTGGCTAGATCCAGCAGCGAGTTGTGCGAAGGAAACTCCAGCTTCAACTCTTCTGGTGGGTTGTGGACGTTCTTCACGGGGAGGCAACTCACCGTAGTTTCGCTGCCAGCTGTTGCTCATTCTTTTTAAATTTTTGAAAGTTTGGCAACCCTTGTAGTTAGCCGGATGGTTTTGAGAGCACAGTGCACAGACCGCAGGGCTTTCTTTTGGCTTTTTACACTCCTGGCTCTTGTGATTTTCTCCACACCTGACACACCTTGGAATATAATTACAATATGCCTTGGTGTGGTTGTACAGTTGGCAGTTAGTGCACTGTACAGGCTCTCGTCTGCGGTAGGGGTTTTCGACTTGTACTCTTGTGTGGTAAAGTCTTGTAATGCTGTAAATTTTATCAACATTTGGCTGCTGCTCTAGATCCACAAAGAAGAGAGGTAAGGCAACTTTCATCATTCCTTGTTCAGTAGATCTCTTGACGATGACGTTTGTAGCTTGCCTTGCCTTGAAGCCAAGCGTAGCGAGTTCTTCAATGATCTCTTCAGTGGGGCTGGAGGGATGGAGATTTCTGATGACCACTCGCAAGGCACGTTCATCCTTCAGTTGATACGTGTGGTATGGAGCCTTGGAGTCGTTTAAATATTTAATGATTTCTCTGTATGTGTCAGGAGTTGTGCATGAAATCTTTGTTGTATTAGTTCTATTAATACATGTATATGATTGTGGATCAACTTTCTGATTTAGGTGCGTGCAGAAAATTTTAATGTTTTTGATGTTGTTGACCAATATAGGGGGAGGCCTTATGATTTTATCGTGTGCTTTTTCAGTTTCCATTTCTTCTTCTTGCTCTTTCTGTAACGCTTGGAATGGGTTGGCTGTGAAAAATACAGACTCTTCTTTTGTCTCTTCATTGGTATTAGAAGTACCTGGAGTTCCTTCAGCTGATGTAGACGGATTTTCATTTCTTAAAGCCTGTTTCTTGGTAATCTTCCTTCTAGAACGCGTATTCTTGGACGGTGACGTAGGTGGAGAGCTGCCAGCTGACCTGGATCGTTTACCACCGCTTGCCATTACCATGTGGTAAAATCCTCCCATAAATTATTATAAGCACGCGTAAGTGAAAAATAAAAATTAACGAACAAAAAAAAATATAGATAGATATATTTTTTGTAATAAAAAATATAAGGCGCCAACAGGAGTCTCGAACTCGGACTCCTTAGTCCCAGACTCCAAGTCGTTAGCCCTGAGCCAGAGAGGTGATGCGGGAAGTATCTCGACTCCCGTGAAGGCCCTTAGTTTCTGAGCTAGCTAGGGAGGCAGCTAGTCGAGGGGGACTCTTCTGCAGAGACAGGAATAGCCCCCACCTCTCGCTAACCGTGAGGCAGGACAGAGAAATCACAATATATATTGCAACTTAACTCACTTATTTCAGGTTGTTTTTGTACAGGAATTCCGAGGAAAATTCACAGAGTCTGCACTCAACGATTAACTAACCATTTGAGCAAGTTTAGTTCAATTTCGAGCTGAATGAACCACTGAACAATTCACAAATAGCGAGAGCTAAAAAAATACACAACTTCACAGTTCAATGGCTGAAGCGCGACTAGGCATTATAATAACTCCATAGGTAATTATAAATTAGCCATTATAATAAATCCATAGGTAATTATAAATGGGCCAATGTGTCAAGTTTATATCAATTATTATTTATTTCGTATGGAGCACAAGGTGCTATCTGAACGTTCGGTGAGTATGTATTTTCGTGAAATCGTGCAGAAAACTGCAAAAAAACCTCAAATTATTTGCTCCCGAGCCAGCATGACATATCGCATCATGTTATGGGAACCCTGTAACATCTTAAACCGTGAGGTACTGGCTACATAAAGCGGGATATACTGGTAGAGCTTAATAAAAGTTATTTTAATAAATGTTTAAAAAATAACTTTTATATGGTAGATTTACAAATTCGACAACAAAAAATTAACTTTTCCCGGAATCATAAGGAAAAAAAAACGCTTTCATTTTGAAAGAAAGTGTTATTTCCGGACGAAAGGAAGTTTAAGAATTCCTCGAACAGAGATTTTTTTGGAGGCAAAAGAGCAGAGCTTTTGAAGCAAAACATGACCAACCTACTGAGAAGCAAGGCAGGGGCAGTCATGGTTTCAAGTTGCATGAGCACCGTGGAGTTGGCGAACTTTAAAAAATTAATGTTTATTTGAATATTGAGAACTATTTGAATGTATTGGGAGGTAATTAGTAAAAACAATGTGTGAAAGGTAGGAATTGTCAGCACCAGTTTGTTCCAGCGGGACAATGACCTCAAACATACCGGGGAAAAACAAAATGGCTATTGTACAATGTTTGCCAAATGCTACAAACAACACCTCAACCACCAGATGTAAACTCCTCAGAACATTTATGTGCATTATTGAAGTTAAAAATGTGAAAATGTTCATGTTCTTCATAGTATGAGTTAATTTATAACCTTGATAAAGCTTGGGCAGAAATCGACTGTCAGGAGAATAAAGAACGCGTAGAAACAATGCCCAAGAGACTTCAAGCTGTCATAAATCAGAAAGGGTATCCTAGTAAGGGAGAGGAAAGGGTTTAAGTACTGAAAATGTTTTAGTAGAATCTTTTCTTGTTTTGTTTCATAAATGTATGAATAATATTTTGGCTAATAAAATCTTTAAATTTTGCTGCTGACTTACTTTTATGAGACACTACCTGTTACCCAGTGTGCCATGCTACACCAACTTTATATTATATAGTTGTAAGGAACAAACATACAGCTGGTAGATTTTTTTCACCTTGCCTATGACACTTCCCGTATCAAGACCTACCTGTGTGCCAAGTTTGGTCAACATCGGTCAAACGGTGTGGATTTGTATAAGGAAAAAACAGGTAGACAGAAAGCTGACAGATGATTTTGACCTAGCCTATGACGCTCCCCGTATCAACCCCTACCTGTGTGCCAAGTTTGGTCAAAATCGCTAAAAAGCTGTGGATTTATATGAGGAACAAAGTCAATGGCTTTTTCTTTTTTTGTTCCACAATATACTATCCTTATACTGTGGGAGTTCATTTAAGTTCTGCAGGTTCCATCTTCCAATACTGCCTGCATTACAATCAAAGTAATATACATTTTTTTTAAGTATAATAATAATAATATTAAAATAGAGAAATATGATAGCGTAATTATAACAACTATAATAATAATACAAATAAAAATAGTAACAATAATATTGAAAAAGAAACAAATTACAATATCAAAATTATAAATTAATTGAAAGAAATACAAAAAAAAAGAATGAATATAAATGAATCAAATAAATAACTGATTAATGAAAAGAAAACGTCCATTCTTGCAATGGCTTATTCTTGCGATTGTTAAAACAAAATTCAATCATGATTGTGGTCATGAGAAACTGTTCAATTATTTACAGCAGCATTATTTTTTAAAAACAAATCCACTACTTTTCTCATTTGTTCCGATACTAAACATAAAGGTATGAATTCTGTATACGCACTTTTGATAAGATTATTTGATTTGTCAAAATGAAATTATTTACAGTGATAATCCATCGTCTCAGTTTAAAAATAAATATATGTCAAGATTGCTTTATATAAATTCAGAAAAATTTCACAAAAAGTTTTAGCGGAAATATTTTACTACAGCTCATGACAAACGTGTAGTAGATAGGGTGGGAGAAAGAGTAAAATCCTTGGTCTCTAATAGAAGTTATGAGCAAATCTGAAACTAAAAATGTAAAAAACTCAGTAGAGTTTGCTAATGTTGCATCTAGTTTAATGACAAACACTACAATTCTCCGTATGAGCCAAGTAGATATTGAGCCAGCTATAAGTTCGGACAGTCTATGGGTTACTGTTAAAGACATAGTTTTTATTAAGCAAATGCATGTGATAAAATGCAATTCGCAAATCGAAAATTCAACTATGGAAAACAAACTGAAACCAGCAAGTTAACAGATCAAAAACTTAATATTTCAAATTTTAATGTTAGTTACTGGTGTGCAGTTACATGTGATAAAAATTAAGTTGTATTTCATTTTATATTGCCCAGCAAACCCTTCACTGAAGTAATAAATGTTTTGTACATGCAGGTAGTTTTCATTCTGAATAGCTTTGGGTTATTTTTTATAGTTTTTAAAATTAAATCGCTGTACTATAAAAAATAATATATTGTTAGCTAAAATTTTAATTGAACAATTTTTTGTATTTAACGGAAAAAAATAAAGAGTGAAAAAAACCATGCATTTTATTTTTTCATGTGATAGTGTATACCTTTAAGAATAATAATAAAAAAATATTTTAGTGATTTTCTTTTTATCGTTTGATGATATTCCACTTAGTGTGGAACGCCATATTTAATTTTTACAAAATGCATTTTAACACTTCAGGATTTTTTCAGACCATTTGTAATAACTTTATGCTTATATTTTTTTTTTCTGGCTTCCATATTTATTGAAGTATTGTCATAGAAAATGCCATCAACATTGGTCGATAGGCATGATTTATATTCTAGAACTAAGTGCACTTCCTTTGTCCAATCGATGATAACTGCAAAATTTGAAATACTTTAGCAGGGCATGAAATTAAACTATTTGAGATTGAGAAAAACTATTTTATATTCTTACTTGTATCCATGAAAGGAATGAAAAAGCCAAGTTTCATTGAAATCTGAGATCATGGGTGTCAAATCCTATTTTTTTGGGTTGATTTGACATGGAATGACCCAAATGTTTAAATATCATGTCACACATAGATGATTTTAGGTGGTACGGTAAAGAACTAAAAGTGTTTAAATTATTAAAGTTCTATACAGATCCATGGGTTAATGTTGAAGGCATAGTTTATGTTAAGCAAATGCATGAGATAAAATGCAATTCACAAATACAAAAAAATTAACATAAGTAAAGATGGAATGGTTGGGATTCGGCTAAATAAACCTCAATATGATTTTGTTTTAAAAAATCTATATTTCGGACGTTTCGGCTACTCATTGGTAGCCTTCGTCAGCTAAAATGACAAAAAAAGAAATTAATACAGAAACCAAAAAAAGTTTATAATATTCCATCTTTACTTATCACCTCGACGGCTAACTATCTAATCATCATGAAAAAAATTAACTATGGAAAACAAACGGGAAACTCCAAATCAACAGATCAAAAACTTAATATTTCAAATTACAAAACACAACATTTTTGTACGTTACATATAGATGATTTTAGGTGGTACGTAAAGAACTAAAATATTTAAATTATTAAAGTTCTGTACAGATCCATGGGTTAATCTTGAAGGCATAGTTTATGTTAAGAAAATTAATCCAAAATCTGAGAATATAAGGTTATAATTTAGATAAACACAGCATTTTTGTACGTTACATATAGATGATTTTAGGTGGTACGCTAAAGAACTAAAAGTATTTAAATTATTAAAGTTCTGTACAGATCCATGGGTTAATGTTGAAGGCATAGTTTATGTTAAGCAAATGCATGAGATAAAATGCAATTTGCAAATACAACTATGGAAAACAAACAGGAACCTGCAAGTCCAGAGATCAATAACTTATAATATTTTAAATTACTTACTAATATATGATATTAGTCCAAATTCTGAGAATATAAGGCTATAATTTAGATAAACATACAAAGGTTATAATTGAAAAGTTTTGTTCGCAAAAGAAAAACCTTTTGCAAAAAAAAAAAAGTTTTGTTGGCTTGCTAATCTCTACCTAGGCAACACTGAAAAGAAAATGGCGACTGGACAGTGAAGAGATCAAAAACTTAATATTGCAAATTATTTAATAATATATATTAGTCAATATTCTAAGAATATAAGGCTATAATTTAGAAAATCACAAACATTTTGCTAAAACTAAAAAGTTTTTAAAGTTAGATAGACACACCAAACTTAAAAACAAAATGGTTAATGGCTTCTAGGAACCCAGTGTTGTCCTACCTACATCATCAGAAATTAAAAAAAATTGATCTTATATGATAATATTTGTCCAAATTCTGAGAAAATAAGGCTATAATTTAGGTAAACATACAAAGGCTTAAACTGAAAAGTTTTGTTCCCAAATCAAAATTTGTTCGCAATAAAAGCAGAATGTGTTGTTGGCTTGCTAATCTCCACCTAGGCAATTCACCTAGGCAACATTGGAAAGAAAATGGCTATTTCTGACAATTCACTCTTCTATATTTGACATTTTCGAACTCCTTACTCCCGAACTGTGAAGCCTAGAAGATTTTGAGCTAGCCTAGGAGATTTCCCGTATCAAGAAGTACATGTGTGCCAAGTTTGGTCCAAATTGGTCAAACGGTGTGGATTTGTACAAAGAACAAACAGACAGACAAACTTACAGGTGATTTTATATATATATATATATATATATATATATATATATATATATATATATATATATATATATAGATTACATTTCAGTGCTTTATAAAATTAATATCAAATGCCCTCTGTTATAACTAGATTTTTGAGTTAACTTCTTCAATTTTACACATGTCTGCTTCGTTTCCTGAATATTTTATAACTTTAACTATTTTTTATAAAGTTATTTCGAAAATATATTGATTTATCAAGTCTCAAACTTTCCTGTCCCAGCTGTTAGAAGCTTGTAATTGACATTCTTGCAATAATTCATTTCAAGAATTTACAGTTACTAGTTGCGAAAGACTGAGAGGGGGCAGAGCGGAGCGGGACGACAGACAGATGGGCGGAGCGGAGCGGGACGAAAATTATAAAAACCTTGTCAAGATTGCAGTGGGGTGTTGAAAGATCCGTTCTGTTAAAAATATTTGATGCTCTAATTAGGTCCAGAATCGATTATGGTTGTGCCATAAACGGCTCGGCTCGCAAATCGTGGCTTAAGCAGCTTGACAGGCTGTACAATGCAGGGCTGCGGTTTGCGATCGGAGCTTTTCGCACTAGTCCGCTGGATGGTATTTATGTAGAGGCAGGCCACCTACCTCCGGCGCATAGGAGGAATCAGGTGATGCTGTCTTATACGTCTTCATTACGAGCGAAAACTTTTCATTTCATGCACGATGCCACAAGAGATAATATTGTATCGGATATATTCAGTTTTAGGCGTTCTGCAACCAGACTACTAGCAGTGAGATCAAAAGAAACCTTACAGTTTTACGGTGGAGCCTGAGAGCATCTGATGGACATGCCAGCACATGATGTAAGTCCATGGATGCTTCTAGACCCCCTTATTGATCTCACTCTAGCTCAGTCGGGGAAAAAAGATACTGCACCTTCGATGTACAGATCGATGTTTCTGGAAAGACTACAGCAGAATGAAGAACACGTTATAATATTCACAGATGGCTCTAAAACAGAAACAGGAACTGGCTGTGGGATAGTAATTGACTATCAAACAGAATTAGCGGTCCCTCTAAATCAGCACACCAGCATCTTCCATGCGGAATTCTTGGCTATAAAAATAGCCCTGGAGAAATTTAGAAATATCGAAAAGGAAAAATTCCTATTGTGTACTGATTCTCACAGTTCTTTAGTGGCAATGAAAAATAAATTTACCCGAGATCCACACTTGATGGACATATTAATATTATTGAGTTATATTACGAGTAGTGCAAAAAATTGTCAAATTTCTCAGGGTGCCAGGACATGCGAATATCGAAGGTAATTAAAAGCCGATATGTTGGCAAGGCAGGCTTCTTCTGCAGCAGCTGATTATGTTTCGCCACTACATATCGCCGACCAAAAACTATTCCTCAGAAACCTGGTTAAAAAGAAATGGCAGGAAGAATATAGTTTAAAAGATACATTCATAAAACCCATCGAGGATTCTATTATGACCGAGAGTATTACTGCCGGTATGCGCAGGCGTGAGGATGTGGTAATAACCCGATTGCGGATCGGTCATACCCGTCTCACGCATCATCTGGTAGTCCTCCATGTGAGCACTGTGACAGCATCCTCGATGTTCGGCATATCCTAGTGGACTGCCCAGCATCCTCGATGTTCGGCATATCCTAGTGGACTGCCCAGCATCCTCGATGTTCGGCATATCCTAGTGGACTGCCCAGCATCCTCGATGTTCGGCATATCCTAGTGGACTGCCCAGCATCCTCGATGTTCGGCATATCCTAGTGGACTGCCCAGCATCCTCGATGTTCGGCATATCCTAGTGGACTGCCCAGCATCCTCGATGTTCGGCATATCCTAGTGGACTGCCCAGCATCCTCGATGTTCGGCATATCCTAGTGGACTGCCCAGCATCCTCGATGTTCGGCATATCCTAGTGGACTGCCCAGCATCCTCGATGTTCGGCATATCCTAGTGGACTGCCCAGCATCCTCGATGTTCGGCATATCCTAGTGGACTGCCCAGCATCCTCGATGTTAGGCATATCCTAGTGGACTGCCCAGCATTCCAGGATGCCAGGGACCGACACCAACTCCCGACTTCTCTTAAGGATCTCTTGTGTAAAAAAGAAGCCTCTGTGAATAGACTAATAGCATTCTTAAAAGACCTAAAGCTGTATAATCTGATATAATAGCTCAAGTATTGTGTGCACATTTTAAATTGTAGTTTACTCTACTTTATTTGTGTATAATTCTGCATGTGTGAACGTATTTATTGTATGATTGGGTTTGTGTGTTTAGTGTGGCAGTATTTATTATGTGTGTGTGAGTGTGTGTTTATTATTATAATGTAAATATGTAAATACTCATTTTAGGATTAGATTTAGATGTAAGATTAGATCCGGTATATGTTAAAAGGATGTAACAAAACTTGTACATAGATTAGTTTTAGTTCTAATTTAGTTTTAGATTAAATATGAGTTAGATAATGTTATAAACCAAAATAACATCTTGGACTAGGAGGATGTTGTTAAAAATGTTTCATCATATGTTAAAAATGAAACAATTTTTAAAGGTGCTAATGACCCTAGCAGTAGAAGCACCTATATAAAGGGGGAAAAATAGCTAAACATTCTAGGAAAATCGCTTTTTTTCGTTTCTGGTGTTCATTTAATTTGTTTGAAAAATAGGCCACTGTTTTGAAATTTCCATCATCTTGTTTTTGCTTTAGGATTGCTCCAATGACGTCGAGACTTGCATCAGTTTGAACTATAGTTTCCCTGTCTGGATTGAAAATTGCAAGACACGGCTCTGAGCATAGATAATTTTTTATTAAATTGAAACTGTTCTCGCATTTATTGTTTCAACTGAACTTTACATTTTTTCTCAATAAATTGTGGAATGGTTCTAGAATTTGAGTGACTTTTGGGATATAGCTGCGGTAAAAATTTATTTTCCCTAGAAATTGTCTCACATTCTTTTTATTTTTAGGTGTTGGGAATTTTTTTATTGGCAAAACATTGTCGTTTATTGGTTTTGTTACGTTATTTCCAATTATGTGACGAAGATATTTCACGCTATTTGTAGCAAACTTGCATTTTAAAAGCTTTAGTCTGAATCCTTCTTCCATAATTGCTTTCAATAACTTTTTTATATGCTCCAAATGTTCTTCAAAAGTTTTAGACAAAAGTAAAATATCGTGTATATAATTTACACAAAATGAATCTAAGTGATTTCGGCAAATAATGTTCCTCAATATTCTCTGGAAAATAGCAGGAGAGGTTTTCAATCCGAACGGTAAACATTTCCAATTATAATGTCCTGTCTGTGTGACGAATCCTGTTTTATAGTAATCTTTACTTCGGAGAGGAATCGACCAGGATGCACTATTTATATCAAGTACTGAAAACCACTTACTGTTTAGGGTTGCCACCCTAAAGATGCTTTTCTTGTTTTTAACTCTGCCAACAGTGGCGCCGTCTACCTCACCGGGGCGAACTACCCCCGGTCAAGTCGGCACAGACGAAGTCTACCCCGCTTTCAGACAGCGTGTAAAGTCTTTTTGTACTCTTTCACCGGCTTACTATGTATACCATGGCCGAGTAGCCACCTCAAACCACCGGGGCATGGAGGTGAAGAAGACATCAATTGACCGAAAATGAAGCCACAGGGAGAAATGCAGTACTCATCTTGGAAGTACCATACTTTAATTTCACAAGGCACCAGTCACCAGGTACCTATTTAATATACCTAATTCCACGGATCTCCAGCAGCCCAACATCATATCACCACTTCATCAGCTCACCATTGTTTCAACCTCATCAGTCCCACAACCTTCAAAATTTCATTAATCCACTAACCAATATTTGTTTCTGACTTTGGCAATTTTCCCCCCACTCATCATCTTGTACTCAATAAATGTAAATTATCAACTCATTATTCATACAGTCCACTTATTTATCCAGCCCCACAAAATATTACTTCCACATCATACCATATAAAAAATGGTGGTGTGGCAATCCTTTTTACATGGTCCGACCGGGCCGGATATTTTTCACTATTCTCTAGAGTAGATAATTTATATTTATTTCAAAAAATGCTACGTATGAGCCATTAGCAACAAGTAGCTGATATTTTGTCTCAGCATTTCACCTTTTCTGTATGCACTTACCTTGCATATATATCATTGTTCATAAAGTTAAATGGCTCAAATAAAATTAATTGTTTAACCATTTCATCTGTGTTAATTATTTCTATGATAATGGTTTTCTAAATCTAAAGTGGGCATAAAATCAGTATTCATTAATTATTGTGAGGTGAGCTTCAAATATACTTTAACTTAAGCTATTAGTGTTAAATTCATATTGAAACAACATTAAATTAAATTGTTTATTTTCCATTAACTCAAGTAATTTCTAATTTTAACACTATTTCAAGGCTGATTTTTTTTAATTAAATTTTGCAAAGGTAATTAACCTTCACTTGATACATACTGAGATGATTTTTTTTTTCTCTTATTTCAAATCTTAGCTGTTAAATCTTAAATCTTTCACAGCATTTGTTAATTAATTATTCTTTCTGTGATAAGGTTTAATAAAACCATCTTGAACACTCAATTATTTTATTTATTAAGTGAATACATACAATTGTTAGGACCCATATTTTACATTATCATTTCTTAATGTCCTTTAATTCAATTAAATCACAATTTATGCTTTAACTTATCACATTTCACTATTGATCAACCACTAGTTTTCAATTATTTCTTCACAAATTCTGCAGAACAACTTAAGTTATTCCAGCTTCTTGAACCACATTGTTTACATGGCAGGTAACCTCCATACTGGTCTCCCGCTAGCCGGCTTCCAGCGAGGTAGGCATTCCCGCGCTTTCTCAATCAAGAGCTGGTCTTTCTCACGCCTGTGACGTCACCGTGTATTCTTCTTGTGGCGTCTCACTGCGCTAGCTTGTTCTTTTTCATTCAGATTTGTCTTTGTGTTGATCATATTGCTTTAATTCATTTCTATATGTGTTTGAGCATTATTCAATCATTTCATGTGATTTATCTCATTTTCTATTTTGTATTTTCTTATTGCTGACATTTTCGGGCTGCTGTTTAATTTCTCTTGTATCTCTTCTCCTTTTATCGGTCAACTTCGTCTTCTCACCTCCCGCCCGGTAGGTTGCGTATTTTGTCATCCTTTCATCCATTTGATTTATTTGACAAAACCACCATGTCTGATAAATTGTCTTTATCATTAGAACGGCGGCTACGCAGTTTAGCCCGTAGCATCACCGGCATCATCAACACATTCAAGGCCACCGCGGATGATGATGTCCACCTCCTTGAGGCGTCTCTTGACACAGCGCGCTCATTCTGGAAGCTGTACCAGGAATCCTTTCTACAGCGCGAGGAACTATCCGGCGAACCCGAAGTGAGCCCTTTTCCCGCCGAATCATGGAATGCACAGTTTCTTTTGTTTCAAACCGAGATGATCACCCATGAGGCCAAACTCCTTAGGCTCAAAGACGCAGCATGCAGAGCCGCTAGAGTTTGTGAAGCGGTACCACAGCCTGACGACCTCCCAAATGCTACCTGCAACGGAGGCCACACCCGTCTGCAGCTTCCCAGGATTCCTATTCCTTTCTTCTCAGGCGACATTCTCAAATGGACACATTTTCGAGACACCTTCGCCTCTATGGTGCACGATGATCCTGGCTTGTCTAATGTAGAGAAGTTCCACTATTTATTAGGAGCATTGAAGGGAGAAGCCGCTGCTCTCGTATCCCGCTTTCCTGTTGAAGACAACTCCTACGTCCAGGCTTGGGAAAAGGTGCTCAAAACCTATGACAATCCCCGAATTTTAGCCAGTCTTCTAATTCATCGTATAGTGGACTGTGAAATCAAGACGAACCGGAGTGAACTACAACGGTACGATGAGTTCCTCACTGATGTCGCAGACAGCATAGACTCATTCCGTTCCTTAAAACTAGAACACCCTGAGGAGTTTCTTCTATCTTCGCTTGCTTTACGAGCCTTAGACGCCGACACTCGAAAGGACTTCGAGATAGACATCAAATCGGCCAAAAATTTCCCCACTGCTGATGTCATCAACTTCGTGCGGGAACGCAGGACAGCCTTAATGATGTCGTTCCGCACATCGACCCCGTCTTCATCCAGTCGTAGTTCTACAAGGAAATCTTCTACCAGTCCTCGTTACCCCAACAGAAGAGCCACCATATACAATCCTGTCTCTCTTCACGCCAGTTACGCCGACACAAGATGCACAGATGGCTGTCAAGATGTAACTTCAGGCGGTGAATCCAGTTCTCAGAATCTCAGTAAGCCTCCTGCTCTGAAAAAAACCATTAGATGTCCCTCTTGCCAAGAAGCGCACTATTTAGGTCTTTGTCCAAGGTTTCAAGATCTTCCGCCCGGCAAGAGAGCAGAGCTTGCTAAGTCTCTTCATCTTTGTTTTAATTGCTTGAGAACAGGCCACGGGGTAACTCGTTGCTCCTCCAAATTCAGGTGCAGACATTGTAAGGGTAAACACCACACCCTCATTCACTCCAAGACCAGGAATGTGGCAGAGGCCAAGGATGAGAATCGCGACCAGACGGAGCCTGAAATCTTCACGGGATTTGGATCGACTCGTCAATCTATCTACCCGAACAATGGTACGGTTATGCTTGGGACCGCCAAGGTCCTCGTGATGAGTGATAATGGAGATTTTCAAATGGCGAGGGCAGTTCTTGACTCAGGAAGCCAGCACACTTTCATAACCACATCTCTTGCAAACAAACTTAAGTCGGAGGTTATTCCATTCAAGGGCTCCATTACTAGCCTCGGCGAGTCTGCTCTCCCAAAATCACAGCTTAGAGGCTCCATCAATTGTGATATCCAATCTTCGCGAGGAAATCACGAATTCCACGTAAAACCCATCGTGATTGATCGAATAACGTCTGTTCTTCCAGGTCGCCGCATACCTCTGAGCATCACCGAAAAGTTCCGTCACCTACCCCTGGCCGATCACGATTTTAGCTGTCCTGGACCAGTAGATCTTCTGATTGGAGGCGACATCCACCCTCGAGTCATCACGGGAGCTCCTTACCACTCAGAAGTTGAGGATTTGTACTTAACTCCCACAGTATTTGGTCTCATCATATCGGGATCTCTGAACGAGACTCCGTCCAACTCCAGCTTCTCCTTCTTTACGAAATCCCAGCTCAACGTAGAAAACCAGTTAAAACGGTTCCGGGACTTTGAAGAGCCTCGATCTACATATAGGAGCAGCACTCAAGACAAATTCTGTGAGGATCAATCTCCTCGCACCCACTCGCGACCCTCCGATGGCAGACACACCGTTAGACTTCCCTTTGAGAGGGACAACTCCGAGAAAGGGCAAACCAGAGACATGGTCTTCCGACGATTCTACGCCCTCGAGCAAACACTTTCAGAAAAATACTCGCAATTTATCACAGAGTATCAGAAGTTATGGCACATGTTACCTACAATCAAAGATTCCCCTTCTCATACCCCACCACGGTATGTAGCACGACGGCGCAAAAGGACGAAAGCCGTGAGTGGTTTTTGACGGCTCATCTCAGTTTTCCATTCAAAGGCAGCCTGACACACCACCCTCTTGCCTTGAAGCCATTTCAACCGAGGAGTTTCGTGACGCCGAACTTAGAGTCATCAGGTTCACACAAAACTTGTACCTTCCCAAAGAACTGTTCAACGAACCTGATACGACACCCTAGGCCTACGCTCCACACTCACCAATCCTTTATGAACGACGAGTGCTCAGGGTGGGCGGAAGGCTACATAACGCTCCAATTGAGTCATCGAGCAAGCATCCTATTTTGCTTCCTTATAATTCCTGGCTTGCCCGACTCCTTCTTGCGCATACACACAACAACCATTTTCACGCTGGGCCAACGCTCACCTTGTCTCTTCTTAGGGCAAAGTATTGGATTCCCAGAGCTCCCAAACTCATAAGTAGTTGTATCAAGCGCTGCTCGCATTGCCGCATACTAAGGGCGAAACCCGTCACACCGTACATGGCATCCCTGCCTAAAGACAGATTCAACCAGTTCCGGGCATTTACTGAAGTTGGAGTTGACTACGCAGGACCCTTCCTGATCAAGGAATCGCGGCTCCGGACTTCGGCTACCGGCAAAGCATACTTGTGTGTATTCGTATGCCTGGCGACCAAAGCACTACACTTGGAGCTGGTCCCTTCGCTAACTACCAGCTCGTTTATCTGAGCCCTTGAGCGATTCATGGCGCGTCGGGGCACCCCTGCCGTGATCTGGTCCGATCACCGCACCAATTTCGTCGGAGCTTCAAGATTTCTCAAGGATGTATACAAGTTTCAAATTGAGGTTTCCGACACCATCACCAACTCACTCGCCCCTAAAGGCGTCCGATGGAAGTTCATTCCACCGCGTGCTCCACACTTCGGCGGTCTCTGGGAAGCTGCAGTGAAGTCGACGACAACTCTCTTAGCTGGATACCTAGGGAAGCAGCCATACCATTACGACGAGCTGGTCACGGCCTTCACAAAGATAGAAGGTCTTTTAAATTCCCGTCCCTTATGCCCTCTCAATGAAGACCTGGAAGACTATGACTTTCTTACTCCCGGCCATTTTTTGATAGGCTCCGCCTTATGTACTCTCCCCGAACCTGCTTCATCGAACCAAGTTTCAAGTTCCCACCTTTCGAAATGGCAAACCATGCAATTACAAATAGCTCGAATCTGGAATCGTTGGCGCAGAGAGTACTTGCACACGCTTCAACAAAGGGTGAAATGGACTCGTAAGGTCCCTAATATGAAGGTAGGTGATCTCGTGATACTAATCGAGAAACGGTCCTTGCTCGGACAGTGGCCAGTCGCTAGGATTGTAGAGACTCATCCTGGACGTGATGGCACGATCCGCACTGTTATCGTGCGTACACCATCCGGCGGCATCCTCACCAGAGCTGTAACTTCCCTAGCTCCATTGTTCTCCTCCGAGATGGGTGATCCCTCAGAGAGTTAGATACTCTATTATATTGTTTATTTGTTGTATATTTCCCTTTCTATTTCCTTTTTCTCCAGATGGAATTACATGTATTTTTTTTCTTTATCATCCCTTTGTCTATGCCTAGTTGACCCTTATTCGTTCTTCTCTTGAAGGCATCGCATATATATATATATAAATAAGAAATAAGATATATATATATATATATATATATATATATATATATATATCTTATTTCTTATTTTTCTTGTCAAGTTGACTAACTTATTTATTTACATTATCATATTTTTTTTCTTTTCTTTAAATCATTACGTTGGGTGAAGCTCACCAAATTACAAATGTATTTTTTTTTTCCTTTAAATTATTACGAATAATTTAGGTGGGCGGTTTGTTTAGGGTTGCCACCCTAAAGATGCTTTTCTTGTTTTTAACTCTGCCAACAGTGGCGCCGTCTACCTCACCGGGGCGAACTACCCCCGGTCAAGTCGGCACAGACGAAGTCTACCCCGCTTTAAGACAGCGTGTACAGACGAAGTCCACCCCGCTTTCAGACAGCGTGTAAAGTCTTTTTGTACTCTTTCACCGGCTTACTATGTATACCATGGCCGAGTAGCCACCTCAAACCACCGGGGCATGGAGGTGAAGAAGACATCAATTGACCGAAAATGAAGCCACAGGGAGAAATGCAGTACTCATCTTGGAAGTACCATACTTTAATTTCACAAGGCACCAGTCACTAGGTACCTATTTAATATACCTAATTCCACGGATCTCCAGCAGCCCAACATCATATCACCACTTCATCAGCTCACCATTGTTTCAACCTCATCAGTCCCACAACCTTCAAAATTTCATTAATCCACTAACCAATATTTGTTTCTGACTTTGGCAATTTTCCCCCCACTCATCATCTTGTACTCAATAAATGTAAATTATCAACTCATTATTCATACAGTCCACTTATTTATCCAGCCCCACAAAATATTACTTCCACATCATACCATATAAAAAATGGTGGTGTGGCAATCCTTTTTACACTTACAATCTCTAGTTATTACGATTAAATCAGTTATTAGTGGAAATGGTTGGCTCTCAGGTACGATTAATTTATTTAATCCTGAGAAATCAATACAAAGCCTATTTTTTTTATTTTCATCTCTTTTATAAGCTAATGTAACGGGTGCGGCAAAAGGAGAGGTTGATTCTTCGATAAGGTTGGCTTTCAATAACCTTGCGATTTGTGTTTCGATCTCTTTCTGATCCTCTATAGAACACCTGTATGGTCTTCTAGAAACATACTTGTGTTCTATCAACATTATGGTAGCTTCATGATCAGAAACTGTGACAATGTCGTACTTATCTTTAGCAAAAACCGTTTTGTACCCGTTTAAAATTTCGACAATACATTTATTTTGTTCATTGTTTAAATGATTTAAATTTGCTTGAAGATCGCTAACGTTAATGATTTCGTTTAAATTTACACGATAGGGAGTGTGTTTTTCAACTCTTGAAGAGGCTTTGCTTGAGTTGGGGAGCTCAGATAAATTCTGAGTGATTTCTAATTTTTCATTTTGGCATAATTTGACTTTTAAAATCAAATCTAAACCGATCAGGAAATCGTGACGAAATTCCTCGCTTTTCACTACAAAAAGTGATACATTTTGACAAAGGTGCATTATTCTAAGATGAACGTTAACGATTCCGCTAACTTTTCCACCAATACCACTGATCATACTAAATTTGCTATCATCTGCCTTAGAAACTTTAATACCTGATTTCTTTAGGAAATTGTAATTTATCAGAGAAATATTTGCTCCCGAATCATAAATTCCGGTACATTTTCGGCTATCATTGATAAGCAAATCAATCTTGATCAGTGGTATCGTTACAAGTTTTTTTTATCATTAATTTTTGAATTTAATTCTGTCTCAATTTCTAAATTATTCACAGTTTTAATTTTATTCGTATCTTTAAACCAACAGTTCTTTTCCAAGTGATAGCGGGTCCCTCGATTCTCTTTCTCGCAAATCCAACAATTTTTCTTTATTTCAGTAGATGGTGCTTTATGAGGTTTTCCAGAAGTTCCCGACATTTTGGAAGTAGTGGGTTAACCCCGCATAATCCGTAGAGTTAGTTCTACTTGAGGATTCATAGTCGAATTTCTTTAACTTTGAAATTAGACGTTGAACTGTGCTGATAGATGATCTACTCAGCTCGTTCTGAATGTTATTGGGTAGGCCCAGGACTATGAGGTTCAGTATGATGGGATCTGGGATTTCATGATCTAGATCAAGGAGCAACCTGAATGTTATTGGGTAGGCCCAGGACTATGAGGTTCAGTATGATGGGATCTGGGATTTCATGATCTAGATCAAGGAGCAGCCTGAATGTTATTGGGTAGGCCCAGGACTATGAGGTTCAGTATGATGGGATCTGGGATTTCATGATCTAGATCAAGGAGCAACCTGAATGTTATTGGGTAGGCCCAGGACTATGAGGTTCAGTATGATGGGATCTGGGATTTCATGATCTAGATCAAGGAGCAGCCTGAATGTTATTGGGTAGGCCCAGGACTATGAGGTTCATTATGATGGGATCTGGGATTTCATGATCTAGATCAAGGAGCAACCTGAATGTTATTGGGTAGGCCCAGGACTATGAGGTTCAGTATGATGGGATCTGGGATTTCATGATCTAGATCAAGGAGCAACCTGAATGTTATTGGGTAGGCCCAGGACTATGAGGTTCAGTATGATGGGATCTGGGATTTCATGATCTAGATCAAGGAGCAGCCTGAATGTTATTGGGTAGGCCCAGGACTATGAGGTTCATTATGATGGGATCTGGGATTTCATGATCTAGATCAAGGAGCAACCTGAATGTTATTGGGTAGGCCCAGGACTATGAGGTTCAGTATGATGGGATCTGGGATTTCATGATCTAGATCAAGGAGCAGCCTGAATGTTATTGGGTAGGCCCAGGACTATGAGGTTCAGTATGATGGGATCTGGGATTTCATGATCTAGATCAAGGAGCAACCTGAATGTTATTGGGTAGGCCCAGGACTATGAGGTTCAGTATGATGGGATCTGGGATTTCATGATCTAGATCAAGGAGCAGCCTGAATGTTATTGGGTAGGCCCAGGACTATGAGGTTCATTATGATGGGATCTGGGATTTCATGATCTAGATCAAGGAGCAACCGTTCCTTTTTTACAACGAAATCTACTAAAGAACCTGTCTTATGCCGAAAACTGTAGGCGTATCTGCCCACGAATCATCCCTGAATGTCGAAATCAAGTTTTCTTTCCAACGTTCCCAATCAGCTTCGATGCCTAGTTTTTTCTGAGCATTCGAAAACCAATCATTCATGGATTGATCCAAACATAGCCTAAAGACTTCAATCATTTTGGGACCAGTCGTCGGAAATCGTGCTACTTCTCGCTCGAAATCCTTTACCCAAGCCTGAACGTTTTTGTTCTTAGTTGAAAATTTTTCTACCAATAAATGCTTAGAAATTTCTTCCAAAGAGTCATTTTTTTGGTCTGCTAGCCTATTAAGACATGTAATTAGTTCAGGAAATCCCAGTTCGGAGGTAGTAGCCCCTACTACTGGTTCCACAGAGATTTCTGGTAGCAGAAAATTATTAAAAGTAAAATTCCCCGCTTCGTCTCGATAAATGTCTTGGATTTCCCTTGAAAGTATAACATTAACAGTTCTATACTGGCTCATCATGGCTCTAATCGAATTCATGGCATTTTTAATTGGAGGAAGCTCGGCTAAGTTCTTGTGGTTAATCATACCTTGCTGCTCCTCAGAAAAGCTGTACCATGTTTCGTCCTCCGATGATCGGATTCGCTTCAAATTCAAAATCGTCCTCTCAACTACGCAGCTGGCTTCTGCTACGATGTAAAGCTGATATTTCGCCATCTTGTTTGTAATTTTGATTTGTAAGATTCTTACTCGGGATAGAAATCACAATGATTGCATCTGTAAAGAAGGTTTATTTTTATAAAGGATATAAGATGATTACAGAGTAATAACAATATAGTATTACAGTATGTACAAGAGCAATAACAATAACTGAACATACCTGTAAAGAAGAAATCCCCAAAAAAACATAAATGTGAAATAGAGGCCAAGTTCCTGCCCCACAAAGAAACACTCCCTTCCTCAAAAATATCCCCTCCTAAAACCCCCCAAAAACGCCTTACCATTCTACACTCCAAAAAAGTAGTATAAGTTGGTGTATTAATTCAACCAAAAATATTTGCCAATACAAGAGATGATACAAGAAGGAAATGTCCAAGTTCATTACTTGGAAGACCTCATAGTTACTTACTAAGAACAGTAAAGACACTTCAACTGACCTTTAAAAACAACAATAAAAATACTTAAATATTCTTAAACTTGGCAATGTTTAGTTTTCTCTAAAGATAATTTCGGCACAAAAAAAAAAACATTGCCAAGTTTAAGAATATACCTGGTCAAGGAAAGCGATATTTTAGTAACTGGATATAAGTATTTTTATTGTTGTTTTTAAAGGTCAGTTGAAGTGTCTTTACTGTTCTTAGTAAGTAACTATGAGGTCTTCCAAGTAATGAACTTGGACATTTCTTTCTTGTATCATCTCTTGTATTGGCAAATATTTTTGGTTGAATTAATACACCACCTCATACAACTTTTTTGGAGTGTAGAATGGTAAGGCGTTTTTGGGGGGTTTTAAGAGGGGATATTTTTGAGAAAGGGAGTGTTTCTTTCTGGGGGCAGGGACTTGGCCTCTATTTCACATTTATGGTTTTTTGGGGATCTCATTACTTTTTTCTATGTATTAAATAGAATTTAGTTGCCGCATACCTACTGGCTTTTGTACTTCATATAAAACCAGGGTCTTTGGATTCTGCATAAGGTTCTCCTTACTGCTTGATATTTGATACCAATAATCACCCTACATACATCTAATCACTAGACTAGAAAAGTTAGAAGCTCTTCTAGATGACATTACTCTAGAGGACAAATTGATTGCTCTCTTAAATAAACTATTACACTGTAAAACACAGGAACCTTATCCCGAGGATAAAGATCACAATAGGGAAAGTGCAGAAGGCCTTCAAGAAAAATATAAGAACAAAGACGATACATTTTGGGTTTGTGGTCCTAAACTTTGTAATTTAGATGGCTCGACTTCGAAAAACATAGTATCTGCTTTGAAGTATATTATGCAGTGAACCCCTACGACTTTATTTGCTACATTTAAGAAAGAAGTCACAACTGTTTTTGTTAAAATGCGTCGAAATGTTTTTTAAAACATCAAATATATGTTCTCCTTACCAAGACGATTCATTTGATACCCCACATGATGGGTTTCAGAAGGAATGATGGCTTTCCGATGGAACAAAAAGTACAAAACGTCATAGGTAATATGACACTCCCGTATCAAGACCTACCTGTGTGCCAAGATTGGTCAAAATAGGCCAAACGGTGTGAATTTGTATAAGGAACAAACATACAGACAGACAGCTGAGAGACAATTTAACCTAGCCTATGATTCTCCCCGTATCAAGACCCATCTGTGTCCAAAGTTTGGTCAAAATCGGTCAAATGGTACGTATTTGTAAGAGGAACAAACATACAGACAGACAGCTGATATACGATTTTTACCGAGCCTATATGCGCCTAAATGTTTCTTAAAACATCAAATATAGGTTCTTCATACCGAGACAATTCATTTGATACCCACATCATGGGTTTCGGACGGAATGATGGGTTTCCGAAGGAAGTACAAAACTGGCACGCCCCCGCCCCGGAAGCGGAGTCAAACACAACTTTTCGCGATTTTTCGATTTTTACCTTTAATAACGTCTTCATATCTATCTTCATGCAAAATTCCAAGTCTCTAGCATCATGGGAAGTGCCTAATAATTTTGATGAGTCAGTGAGTGAGTGAGTGAGTAAGTCCTATAAATCCCGATTTTCGATCGCTTATATCTCAGAAACTATTCGATGTAGAATTATGAAAGTTTCCAGTTTTACTCACATCTAGTAGTATAATACCTGTGTAAAATTTCATAACTTTATCTTTACCTGGTTGAATGTTATGAGAGGGTAAAAATCGGCTCTAAGACCGCCTGTAAAATACACACAGTATGCTTAGGCCGGAACTTGGCCTGGCGCACTACCGTGTTTTTAGTTTTTATTTTGTTTAATCTATTTGGTGTTGTTATTTTTATGGCCTTTTGTATAAAACTACTCAATATGTTCATTTTCATATGTTGAGGGTGGCTAGAAAAATAATTTAAGACATTACTACTTGCATTCTCTCTTTGTGTCCACTCTGTTTATAAAATTCCATCCTTTTTTATAATATTCATGCCTAAAAACTTTATTTTACTGTTTGCTTCCACTTCCCTAGTAAATTTCAATTTATTATGGAAACCATTTAAAGCTCCTTCATCTTTCTTTTTGATTACACAGAACAGGTCATCTACATATTTCGAAAGGACCTTCGGTTTAATTGTGGTATTATTGATAGTTGTATCTAGTAATTTATTTAACACCAAACCTGATAAGTTAATACTCAATATAGACATGAATATTATAAAAAAGGATGGAATTTTAGAAACAGAAAAATAAAAAAATAGACATGAATATTATAAAAAAGGATGGAATTTTAGGAACAGAAAAATAAAAAAAAATACAGTAAAATAAAGTTTTTAGACATGAATATTATAAAAGGTCCGACTCGCAGGAACTGCAGCATCTTAGCGCGATTCCGTTCATGTCCCTAGTGCCATTTGATAAGCTTAGAAAAGAAATAAACTTATTTTTTTTTTATATATCTCGTGAAAATTGTCAAAATCCTCTCGAACATCTCGAATAAAAGTGATATTAAGGCGTCAGGGACACCGGCAGTAGCCAGAGTTGGGCAAACGTTAGCGCGCGCTAATACCTAATACCTTCCCGCTAATTTAGCGGTACTGATAAGAGCCTGCGCTAATCGTTAGCGCAGGCTCTTATCAGTACCGCTAAATTAGCGGGAAGGTATTAGGTATTAGCGCGCGCTAACGTTTGCCCAACTCTGGCAGTAGCTAACTTTTACACAGAAGCGGAAATTACAGAATCTGGCTCTCATTCTAAAGCAAAGCTCTATAAATCAATACAAAATATGCCTAATAAAGCCTTTCTAGAGGATTCAGAAGCATGGGTGTATATGAGGGGGGGAGGCTGAGGGGGCTGCAGCCCCTCCCGAAATTTTGAATTGATGATAAAAACTTCTCGTAAAACCCTTAAAAATAAATTAAATAAGATCACTTAGTCCATAAAACATATTTTATTTTACGTGTAATAGCGTTTTAGTTGCCTAAAACTATTCCAAGCTCTAAATATTTAGTATTCCATACCCTGGAAATGGTCTCAGCCCCCCCCCCGAAATTGTTTTTATATACGCCCATGTACAGAAGGATCAAGAAGAAGTACACAAGATTGAGTAGAATACCCTGCCTAATATAGCCTATATAGAGTAATATGCCGAATAAAACGTATCTAGTAAATACACAAGGACAAATAAAAGTCTTGACGAATAACAAGTCAAGAAAAAAAACTTTTATTTTAACAAAATAAAACAAAGTTTAGTTGCCCAACTACAATAGAATAATATACCTAATTAAGTCTACGGAGTAGACACAAATGGACCAAAAACAAGTCTTGTGGAATATTGTTTTTTTTCTAATTAAATACTTTTTATCAATATTTAGTATATAACCTTTGTTGAAAACTATTGATTGCTAATTGATGAATCGGTTTACAACTAAGTAGTCTTTATGAATATTTAGTATATAACCTTATGTTTGGATCTGAGTTTTTGGGGTGCTCTCCGCCTAGGCTTTGTATTTGTGTCGGCAGATACCTGGGGTATATTTACAGCTCTTGAGGATTAACTCTTAGCAGGTAAATTTCCTGCGGCCCCCTTGTTTCTACGGGCATTGAACCGCCATATTAGCTCATAGTATCTAACCGTTGTGAAGTTTATTTTTTGGATTTAGGACTTAATATACATATGTAGACTAAATCATAGCAAGAAGAAGATCTTAGATACATCTTATTTAAAATCCACAGCAAAAACACGACATTTCATCAGAATCCCCTGCTGAATAAAACTTACATAGAATAATATGCAAAATAAAGCCTGTCTAGTGGATAAAAATAGAGGAAAAAAGCCGTTCGTGGTGGTAAAAAATCTTTAAAGTATTTCGCTCAGAAATCTCCGAAATATTGTCACTAATTTTACGTATCCTGTTTTATAGCCAAATAGATTTATATTCTATAATCAATAAGAAAAGCCAACTAACAATAAAAAACTATGGGTAACAGATGAAAATAGGGAATACCAAGAATAATTCTAAAGAACGAAATCAACATCTTCGAATTCTAAGAAACAAAATATTGATTCTAATTATACGTATCCTGTTTTATTGACAAATACATTTGACTACTATAAGCAATTGCAAACACTAGGGAATATTCCAAAGAACTCGGAGTAGGAGCCTCGACAGTTTCAAGACATTTGAAGGAAATCGACAAATCCAAAACTGACATTTCATACTGTACAGCCTGATATATTTTTAACAATGAATTGTTTTTCTTATTTTAATTAATCTGTTTTATTGTCAAATACATTATCCAACTTTAAGCAATTAAAAAATAACAATGAATAAAAACAAACAAAAAGAACCGTTCGAATAAACCAAATCAATTACTTCAAAGTTTAAGGACTTATTTCTCCGATTGACATAGCCTAATCAAAAATTGTTTCAGGATCTTTTTTGTAGAACATTTAGTAAGCTTTTACATGGTAACCCTCCGTTTACCAGTATTCCTAACCGTCTTCGAGATATTAGGGAATGTATACGAAGTTCCCAAAACATTTCATGTCTGTTAATAAAATATTTTATTCTAATCCTTCCTTAGCTCCAAACGTAACCAAAATTTTAACATATTAGTGTTGATGAAATTCAAACATGCAGAAAATGTTTCAATGTTTCAACTGAATCCCATAATTTTAAGTATCAAAATCAAAGACAAAAAGAACAGTTCGAATAAGCGAAATCAATTACTTTAAAGTTTTAAGCACTTATTTCTCCGATTGACATCGCCTAATAAAATCATTCATTAGAACCTTTTTTGTAGAGCATTTAGTAAGCTTTCTAATGGTATTCTTCCGTTTCCCAAATTCTCAACCTTTCTCGAGATATTAAGGAAAGTATACAAAGTTACCAAAACTTTTTTATGTCTGTTAATAAAATATTTTATTCTAACCCTTCCTTAACTCCAAACGCAACCAAAATTTCAACATATTAGTTTCAATGAAAGTAGAACATGCAGTAAATGTTTCAACTGAATCCCATGATTCTAAGTACCCAAACCAGAAACGGTATTTAAAAACTATTTTTTCAGTTTTCTCGAAAACAGTTAAAGCTATCGCCTTGAAAATGGTTCCATTCGTTTTCCTAGCCCACGAAGCCTATAAAAAGAGTACTTACAAGCTTATGAACTCAAAAACGTAAGCGTTACGATTTTTTATACGCGAATTTCGCCCCAAACGCCATCTTCCAGTGGGCGGATTTTGCTGGTTAATGAACTTGACCTTTCAAATTGGACGACAGATTTTTGTACCAAATTTCATCAAAATCGGACCATCAGGGAAGCCAGAAATGAGCGAACAGACAAATATATATATATATATATATATATATATATATATATATAAATAAATATATACATATATATATATATACAAATTTGAACCACCGTTATTTTCGGTCTCTAGGGGTTCTGAAACGCGAAATTTTCTTGTTGGCACTTCCGGATTGTTTCATTGTATCAACCTTATAAGCGGGGTTGCTCCCTATGGGGGAGGGAGGAACCGCGCTAAAAAGGATGGAATTTTAGAAACAGAAAAATACAAAAATATTAATAATACCACAATTAAACCGAAGGTCCTTTTGAAATATGTAGATGACCTGTTCTGTGTAATCAAAAAGAAAGATGAAGGAGAATTTTTTCAAGCTATAAATGGTTTCCATAATGAATTGAAATTTACTAGGGAAGTGGTAGCAAACAGTAATATAAAGTTTTTAGACATGAATATTATAAAAAAGGATGGAATTTTAGAAACAGAGTGGACACAAAGGGAGAATGCAAGTAGTAATGTCTTAAATAATTTTTCTAGCCACCCTCAACATATGAAAATGAACATATTGAGTAGTTTCATACAAAAGGCCATAAAAATAACAACACCAAATAGATTAAACAAAATAAAAACTGAAATTTATCAAAAGTTTCTGGACAGTTTTTACCCTATACAATTAATAAAGAAAGTATGGGCATGTAATGAAAGTAATTTATGCGATAAAAATAATAAGGAATCGGAAACAATAGTTAATAATAATAAAGTAAACAAATATATTAAATGGACTTATGTAAAAGGGCTGAGTGAGGATATTGGAAGGGAGTTCGATGTGGATGAATTCAGAATTGCTCATAAACCAGTAAACAAGGTAAAAACGGTATATGATGGCCTTAAGGATAAAGAAAGTATGGGAAAGAAAGCTGATTTGGTGTACCAGGTGGATTGCCTAAATTGCCCAGTGGTATACATAGGGGAAACGGGGCAGTACATAGGGGAAAGATTAAAGCAACATCAGTATGATGTAAAAAATAAGGCTAAATATCCTAATAAAACTGCCTTAGTTGAACATGTAATGGCAGCAGAGCATAAATTTGACTTGGAGGCACCTAGGATTCTACACAGGGAAGGGAATATGAGAAGGAGAAGGATCCTGGAATCTTTGTACATTACAAGTGAAGTGTGTGCAATCAATTTCAAAACAGACACACAAAACATAAATAAACATTATGCGGAAATATTAAATAAAATTAAAAAATAAACTTCTGTAAAAAACATTTAATATGCAATAAGGAAATGTTTTTATACTGTGTTGCTTAAGTATATATAAAAAATTGTTGTGTAGTTTACTAAAATAATTATTTTATACATTTCATTTTATACATATGATAAAGAGTAGGATGGGACATGTATTATATAATAGGGTAGTTTGGAAGTATGAATTTGTGTGGAGGGGGTGTGTGTTTATATGGGGTGGATGTATTTAAATGGATGTATGCGGGTATATATAGGCTTGTATGTAGGGGTAAATATGGATGGGTATATATGTATGTGTGAATGTGTGTATGTATGTATGTGTATGTATATATATATATATATATATATATATATATATATATATATATATATATGTATATATATATATATATATATATATATATATATGTATATATATATATATATATTTATATATATATATATATATATATATATATATATATATATGGGTGTATGTGTGTGGGTATGTGTATAAGTGTATAGGTGTACATATGTAGGTATGTATGTATGTATATATATGTGTGTATATGTGTATTTATATGTAGGTATGTATATATGTGTGTGAATGTGTATATTTATGTATGTCTGTAAGTAAATATGTGGGTATATGCATGTAGATAGGTGGGTAAAAAAGGGTATATAATAATGTAAATTATATAGGGTTATTGGATATGTATAATAAGATAAGTAAAATGGACATGAACAATTTTTAATATATGGGATTAGAGATAGAATGTTATGATAGTGTAAATAAAAAATGGTGGAAAGTTGTGGCCACATGGTCTGGGGGAAATTTCAAATGTTTAAAAAAAAGTAAAAAAGTGTTATTTATAGAAGATGTGTTATTTAAATTATTTTTCTAGCCACCCTCAACATATGAAAATGAACATATTGAGTAGTTTTATACAAAAGGCCATAAAAATAACAACACCAAATAGATTAAACAAAATAAAAACTAAAAACACGGTAGTGCGCCAGGCCAAGTTCCGGCCTAAGCATACTGTGTGTATATTACAGGCGGTCTTAGAGCCGATTTTTACCCTCTCATAACTTTCAACCAGGTAAAGATAAAGTTATGAAATTTTACACAGGTATTAAACTACTAGACGTGAGTAGAACTGGAAACTTTCATAATTCTACATCGAATAGTTTCTGAGATATAAGCGATCGAAAATCGCGATTTATAGGACTTACTCACTCACTCATCAAAATTATTAGGCACTTCCCATGATGCTAGAGACTTGGAATTTTGCATGAAGATAGATATGAAGACGTTATTAAAGGAAAAAATCGAAAAATCGCGATAAGTTGTGTTTGACGCCGCTTCCGGGGCGGGTGCGTGCCAGTTTTGTATTTCCTTCGGAAACCCATCATTCCGACAGAAACCCATGATGAGGGGTATCAAATGAATTGTCTCGGTATGAAGAACCTATATTTGATGTTTTAAGAAACAATTAGACGCATATAGGCTCGGTAAAAATCGTATACCAGCTGTCTGTATGTTTGTTCCTCTTACAACAAATACGTACCGTTTGACCGATTTTGACCAAACTTGGGACACAGATGGGTCTTGATATGGGGAGTATCATAGGCTAGGTTAATACAGGAACCATAAGTTTATAAACAAATGCATTTCGATAGAAAATATAAATCTTTTATTGGAGGAAATGGAAATTCTCGCACTGAAATAATGTTATTAAATAAAAACATAGATGCTATATTATTAAATAAATATTCAGACAATGATATAACTGTTATTCAAATAAAATATAATTCGTTTAATTGTATAATTCTTAGCGCTTATTTTGATATAAACAGAGACATAGAAATAGATATTCGTAAATTAGATAAAATATTACAAGATTTCGAAACAGAAAATATTCTAATAGGAATGGACAGCAATTGTAGATCAAAATTCTATTATGACAAAATTACAAATTCAAGAGGATGGAAATTAGAAAATTACATTGTATCTAACAATTTATTTCTAGCAAATATTGACGAAAACCTTCCTACTTTTGATGGTCCAAGAGGAACTAGCAATATAGATGCCACACTAACATCACCATCTTTAGCAGATTATATTAAAAAATGCCTTCTATATCCTTCCTAATACTACCTTCTATAGCCTTCCTAATACCACCTTCTATATCCTTCCTAATACTACCTTCTATAGCCTTCCAAATACTACCTTCTATATCCTTCCTAATACTACCTTCTTTAGCCTTCCTAATACTACCTTCTAAATCCTTCCTAATACTACCTTCTATAGCCTTCCTAATACCACCTTCTTTAGCCTTCCTAATACTACCTTCTAAATCCTTCCTAATACTACCTTCTATATCCTTCCTAATACTACCTTCTATATCCCTCCTAATTACACCTTCTGTAGCCTTCCTAATACTACCTTCTAAATCCTTCCTAATACTACCTTCTATATCCTTCCTAATAATACCTTCTATATCCTTCCTAATACTACCTTCTATATCCTTCCTAATAACACCTTCTGTAGCCTTCCTAATACCACCTTCTAAAGCCTTCCAAATACCACCTCCAATGTCCTTCATAATACCACCTCCAACATCCTTCCTAATACCACCTCCAACATCCTTCCTAATACCACCTCCAAAGTCCTTCATAATACCACCCTCAATATCCTTCCTAATACCTCCACCAATGTCCTTCCTACCACCACCTTCAAAACTCTTCCTAGTACAACCTCCAACATCCTTCCTAATACCATCTCCGACATCCTTCCTAATACCACCTCCAACATCCTTCCATATACCACCTCCAACATCCTTCCTAATACCACCTCCAACATCCTTCCTAATACCACCTCCAACATCCTTCCTAATACCACCTCCAACATCCTTCCTAATACAACCTCCAACATTCTTCCTAATACCACCTCCAACATCCTTCCTAATACCACCTCCAACATCCTTCCTAATACAACCTCCAACATTCTTCCTAATACCACCTCCCACATCCTTCCTAATACAACCTCCAACATTCTTCCTAATACCACCTCCAATATCCTTTCAAATACCACCTTCTATATCCTTCCTAATACTACCTTCTGTAGCCTTCCTAATACCACCTTCTATATCCTTCCTAATACCACCTCCAACATCCTTCTTAATACCACCTCCAACATCCTTCCTAATACCACCTTCAATACTCTTCCTGATACCACCTCCAATATCCTTCCTAATACCACCTTCTATATCCTTCCTAATAACACCTTCTGTAGCCTTCCTAATATCACCTTCTGTAGCCTTCCTAATACCACCTCCAACATCCTTCCTAATACCACCTCCAATATACTTCCTAATACCACCCCTAATGTCCTTCCTAATACCACCCTCAATATCCTTTCTAATACCAACTCCAATATCCTTCCTAATACCACCTACAACATCCTTCCTAATATCACCTCCAACATCCTTCCTAATACCACCTCCAAAATCCTTCCTAACACCACCTTCAATACTCTTCCTAATACCACCTCCAACATCCTTCCTAATACCACCTCCAACATCCTTCCTAATACCACCTCCAATGTCCTTCCTAATACCACCCTCAATATCCTTCCTAATACCTCCTCCAATGTCCTTCCTAACACCACCTTTAAAACTCTTCCTAGTACCACCTCCAACATCCTTCCTAATATTACCTCCAACATCCTTCCTAATACCACCTCCAATATACTTCCTAATACCACCCCTAATGTCCTTCCTAATACCACCCTCAATATCCTTCCTAATACCACCTCCAATATCCTTCCTAATACCACCTCCAACATCCTTCCTAATATCACCTCCAACATCCTTCCTAATACCACCTCCAACATCCTTCCTAATACCAACTCCAACATCCTTCCTAATACCACCTCCAACATCCTTCCTAATACCACTTCCAACATCCTTCCTAATACCACCTCCAACATCCTTCCTAACACCACCTTTAAAACTCTTCCTAGTACCACCTCCAACATCCTTCCTAATACCACCTCCAACATCCTTCCTAATACCACCTCCAACATCCTTCCTAATACCACCTCCAACATCCTTCCTAACACCACCTTTAAAACTCTTCCTAGTACCACCTCCAACATCCTTCCTAATACCACCTCCAACATCCTTCCTAATAGCACCTCCAATATCCTTCCTAATACCACCTACAATGTCCCTCCTAACACCACCTCCAATATCCTTCCTAATACCATCTGCAATATCCTTCCTAATACCACCTCCAATGTCCTTCCTAACACCACCTTCAATACTCTTCCTAATACCACCTCCAACATCCTTCCTAATACCACCTCCAACATCCTTCCTAATACCACCTCCAATGTCCTTCCTAATACCACTTCCAACATCCTTCCTAATACCACCTCCAACATCCTTCCTAACACCACCTTTAAAACTCTTCCTAGACCACCTCCAACATCCTTCCTAATACCACCTCCAACATCCTTCCTAATACCACCTCCAATATACTTCCTAATACCACCCCTAATGTCCTTCCTAATACCACCCTCAATATCCTTCCTAATACCACCTCCAATATCCTTCCTAATACCACCTCCAACATCCTTCCTAATATCACCTCCAACATCCTTCCTAATACCACCTCCAACATCCTTCCTAATACCACCTCCAACATCCTTCCTAACACCACCTTCAATACTCTTCCTGATACCACATCCAATATCCTTCCTAAAGCACCTCCAACATCTTTCCTAATACTACCTCAAATATCCTTCCTAATAACACCCCTGATGTCCTTCCTAATACCACCCTGAATATCCTTCCTAATACCACCTCCAATATCCTTCCTAATACCACCTCCAACATCCTTCCTAATACAACTTCCAACATCCTACCGTTTGACCGATTTTGACCAAACTTGGGACACAGATGGGTCTTGATATGGGGAGTATCATAGGCTAGGTTAATACAGGAACCATAAGTTTATAAACAAATGCATTTCGATAGAAAATATAAATCTTTTATTGGAGGAAATGGAAATTCTCGCACTAAAATAATGTTATTAAATAAAAATATAGATGATATACTATTAAATAAATATTCAGACAATGATATAACTGTTATTCAAATAAAATATAATTCGTTTAATTGTATAATAGTTAGCGCTTATTTTGATATAAACAGAGACATAGAAATAGATATTCGTAAATTAGATAAAATATTACAAAACTTCCAAACAGAAAATATTCTAATAGTAATGGACAGCAATTGTAGATCAAAATTCTATTATGACAAAATTACAAATTCAAGAGGATGGAAATTAGAAAATTACATTGTATCTAACAATTTATTTCTAGCAAATATTGACAAAAACCTTCCTACTTTTGATGGTCCAAGAGGAACTAGCAATATAGATGCCACACTAACATCACCATCTTTAGCAGATTATATTAAAAAATGCCTTCTATATCCTTCCTAATACTACCTTCTATAGCCTTCCTAATACCACCTTCTATATCCTTCCTAATACTACCTTCTATAGCCTTCCTAATACCAGCTTCTATAGCCTTCCTAATACCACCTTCTATATCCTTCCTAATACTACCTTCTATAGCCTTCCTAAAACCACCTTCAATACTCTTCCTAATAACACCTTCAATACTCTTCGTAATACCACCTCCAATATCCTTCCTAAAGCACCTCCAACATCCTTCCTAATACCACCTCCAATATCCTTCCTAATAACACCCCTAATATCCTTCCTAATACCACCCTCAATATCCTTCCTAATACCACCTCCAATATCCTTCCTAATACCACCTCCAACATCCTTCCTAATACCACTTCCAGCATCCTTCCTAATACCACATCCAACATCCTTCCTAATACCACCTCCAACATCCTTCCTAATACCATTTTCTGTAGCCTTCCTAATACCACCTCCAATATCCTTCCTAATACCACCTACAATGTCCTTCCTAACACCACCTCCAATATCCTTCCTAATACCACCTCCAATGTCCTTCCTAATACCACCTCCAATACTCTTCCTGATACCACCTCCAATATCCTTCCTAATACCACCTCCAATATCCTTCCTAATACCACCTACAATGTCCTTCCTAATACCACCTCCAATATCTTTCCTAAAGCACCTCCAACATCCTTCCTAATACCACCTCCAATATCCTTCCTAATAACACCCCTAATGTCCTTCCTAATACCACCCTCAATATCCTTCCTAATACCACCTCCAATATCCTTCCTAATACCACCTCCAACATCCTTCCTAATACCACCTCCAATATCCTTTCAAATACCACCTTCTATATCCTTCCTAATACCACCTTCTGTAGCCTTTCTAATACCACCTTCTATATCCTTCCTAATACCACCTCCAACATCCTTCCTAATACCACCTCCAACATCCTTCCTAATACCACCTTCAATACTCTTCCTGATACTACCTCCAATATCCTTCCTAATACCATCTTCTATATCCTTCCTAATAACACCTTCTGTAGCCTTCCTAATAACACCTTCTGTAGCCTTCCTAATACCACCTCCAACATCCTTGCTAATACTACCTCCAATATACTTCCTAATACCACCCCTAATGTCCTTCCTAATATCACCTCCAACATCCTTCCTAATACCACCTCCAACATCCTTCCTGATACCATCTCCAATATCCTTCCTAATACCACCTCCAATGTACTTCCTAACACCACCTGCAATGTCCTTCCTAACACCACCTCCAATATCCTTCCTGATACCATCTCCAATATCCTTCCTAATACCACCTGCAATGTACTTCCTAACACCACCTTCAATACTCTTCCTAATACCACCTCCAACATCCTTCCTAATACCACCTCCAACATCCTTCCTAATACCACCTCTAACATCCTTCCTAATACCACCTCGAATATCCTTCCTAATACCACCTTCTATATCCTTCCTAATACCACCTTCTGTAGCCTTCCTAATACCACCTCCAATATCCTTCCTAATACCACATACAAAGTCTTTCCTAATACCACCTCCAATGTCCTTCCTAACACCACCTTCAATATCGTTCCTAATACCACCTCCAATATCCTTCCTAATACCACCACCAATGTCCTTCCTAACACCACCTTCAATACTCTTCCTAATACCACCTCCAATATCCTTCCTAACACCACCTTCAATACTCTTCCTAATACCACCTCAAATATCCTTCCTAATACCACCTCCAACATCCTTCCTAATACCACCTCTAATATCCTTCCTAATAACACCCCTAATGTCCTTCCTAACACCACCTTCAATACTCTTCCTAATACCACCTCCAATATCCTTTCTAATACCACTTCCATCATCCTTCCTAATACCACCTCCAACATCCTTCCTAATACCACCTCCAACATCCTTCCTAATACCACCTTCTGTAGCCTTCCTAATACCACCTCCAATATCCTTCCTAATACCACCTACAATGTCCTTCCTAACACCACCTCCAATATCCTTCCTAACACCACCTTCAAAACTCTGCCTAGTACCACCTCCAACATCCTTCCTAATACCACCTCCAACATCCTTCCTAATACCACCTCCAACGTCCTTCCTAATACCACCTCCAACATCCTTCCTAATACCACCTCCATGATCCTTCCTAATACCACCTTCAACATCCTTCCTAATACCACCTCCAAAATCCTTTCAAATACCACCTTCTATATCCTTCCTAATACCACCTTCTGTATCCTTCCTAATACCACCTTCTATATCCTTCCTAATACCACCTCCAACATCCTTCCTAATACCACCTCCAACATCCTTCCTAATACCACCTCCAACATCCTTCCTAATACCACCTTCAATACTCTTCCTGATACCACCTCCAATATCCTTTCTAATACCACCTTCTATATCCTTCCTAATAACACCTTCTGTAGCCTTCCTAATAACACCTTCTGTAGCCTTCCTAATACCACCTCCAACATCCGCCCTAACACAACCTCCAATATCATTGCTAATACCACCTTTTATATCCTTCCTAATACCACTTCCAATATCCTTCCTAATACCACCTTCTATTTCCTTCCTAAGAACACTTTCTGTAGCCTTCCTAATACCACCTCCAACATCCGCCCTAACACCACCTCCAATATCATTCCTAATACCACCTTTTATATCCTTCCTAATACCACTTCCAATATCCTTCCTAATACCACCTTCTATTTCCTTCCTAAGAACATCTTCTGTAGCCTTCCTAATACCACCTCCTACATCCTTCCTAATACCATTTTCGGTAGCCTTCCTAATACCACCTCCAATATCCTTCCTAATACCACCTACAATGTCCTTCCTAATACCACCTCCAATATCCTTCCTTAAGCACCTCCAACATCCTTCCTAATACCACCTCCAATATCCTTCCTAATAACACCCCTAATGTCCTTCCTAATACCACCCTCAATATCCTTCCTAATACCACCTCCAATATCCTTCCCAATACCACCTCCAACATCCTTCCTAATACCACTTCCAACATCCTTCCTAATACCACCTCCAACATCCTTCCTAATACCACCTCCATCATCCTTCCTAATACCATTTTCTGTAGCCTTCCTAATACCACCTCCAATATCCTTCCTGATACCACCTCCAATATCCTTCCTAATACCACCTTCTATATCCTTCCTAATAACACCTTCTGTAGCCTTCCTAATAACACCTTCTGTAGCCTTCCTAATACCACCTCCAACATCCTTCCTAATACCACCTCCAATATACTTCCTAATACCACCCCTAATGTCCTTCCTAATACCACCCTCAATATCCTTTCTAATACCAACTCCAATATCCTTCCTAATACCACCTACAACATCCTTCCTAATATCACCTCCAACATCCTTCCTAATACCACCTCCAAAATCCTTCCTAACACCACCTTCAATACTCTTCCTAATACCACCTCCAACATCCTTCCTAATACCACCTCCAACATCCTTCCTAATACCACCTCCAATGTCCTTCCTAATACCACCCTCAATATCCTTCCTAATACCTCCTCCAATGTCCTTCCTAACACCACCTTTAAAACTCTTCCTAGTACCACCTCCAACATCCTTCCTAATACCACCTCCAACATCCTTCCTAATACCACCTCCAATATACTTCCTAATACCACCCCTAATGTCCTTCCTAATACCACCCTCAATATCCTTCCTAATACCACCTCCAATATCCTTCCTAATACCACCTCCAACATCCTTCCTAATATCACCTCCAACATCCTTCCTAATACCACCTCCAACATCCTTCCTAATACCACCTCCAACATCCTTCCTAATACCACCTCCAACATCCTTCCTAATACCACCTCCAACATCCTTCCTAACACCACCTTTAAAACTCTTCCTAGTACCACCTCCAACATCCTTCCTAATACCACCTCCAACATCCTTCCTAATACCACCTCCAACATCCTTCCTAATACCACCTCCAATATACTTCCTAATACCACCCCTAATGTCCTTCCTAATACCACCTCCAACATCCTTCCTAATAGAACCTCCAATATCCTTCCTAATACCACCTACAATGTCCCTCCTAACACCACCTCCAATATCCTTCCTAATACCATCTGCAATATCCTTCCTAATACCACCTCCAATGTCCTTCCTAACACCACCTTCAATACTCTTCCTAATACCACCTCCAACATCCTTCCTAATACCACCTCCAACATCCTTCCTAATACCACCTCCAATGTCCTTCCTAATACCACTTCCAACATCCTTCCTAATACCACCTCCAACATCCTTCCTAACACCACCTTTAAAACTCTTCCTAGACCACCTCCAATATACTTCCTAATACCACCCCTAATGTCCTTCCTAATACCACCCTCAATATCCTTCCTAATACCACCTCCAATATCCTTCCTAATACCACCTCCAACATCCTTCCTAATATCACCTCCAACATCCTTCCTAATATCACCTCCAACATCCTTCCTAATACCACCTCCAACATCCTTCCTAATACCACCTCCAACATCCTTCCTAACACCACCTTCAATACTCTTCCTAATACCACAACCAATATCCTTCCTAAAGCACCTCCAACATCTTTCCTAATACTACCTCAAATATCCTTCCTAATAACACCCCTGATGTCCTTCCTAATACCACCCTGAATATCCTTCCTAATACCACCTCCAATATCCTTCCTAATACCACCTCCAACATCCTTCCTAATACAACTTCCAACATCCTACCGTTTGACCGATTTTGACCAAACTTGGGACACAGATGGGTCTTGATATGGGGAGTATCATAGGCTAGGTTAATACAGGAACCATAAGTTTATAAACAAATGCATTTCGATAGAAAATATAAATCTTTTATTGGAGGAAATGGAAATTCTCGCACTGAAATAATGTTATTAAATAAAAACATAGATGCTATATTATTAAATAAATATTCAGACAATGATATAACTGTTATTCAAATAAAATATAATTCGTTTAATTGTATAATTCTTAGCGCTTATTTTGATATAAACAGAGACATAGAAATAGATATTCGTAAATTAGATAAAATATTACAAGATTTCGAAACAGAAAATATTCTAATAGGAATGGACAGCAATTGTAGATCAAAATTCTATTATGACAAAATTACAAATTCAAGAGGATGGAAATTAGAAAATTACATTGTATCTAACAATTTATTTCTAGCAAATATTGACGAAAACCTTCCTACTTTTGATGGTCCAAGAGGAACTAGCAATATAGATGCCACACTAACATCACCATCTTTAGCAGATTATATTAAAAAATGCCTTCTATATCCTTCCTAATACTACCTTCTATAGCCTTCCTAATACCACCTTCTATATCCTTCCTAATACTACCTTCTATAGCCTTCCAAATACTACCTTCTATATCCTTCCTAATACTACCTTCTTTAGCCTTCCTAATACTACCTTCTAAATCCTTCCTAATACTACCTTCTATAGCCTTCCTAATACCACCTTCTTTAGCCTTCCTAATACTACCTTCTAAATCCTTCCTAATACTACCTTCTATATCCTTCCTAATACTACCTTCTATATCCCTCCTAATTACACCTTCTGTAGCCTTCCTAATACTACCTTCTAAATCCTTCCTAATACTACCTTCTATATCCTTCCTAATAATACCTTCTATATCCTTCCTAATACTACCTTCTATATCCTTCCTAATAACACCTTCTGTAGCCTTCCTAATACCACCTTCTAAAGCCTTCCAAATACCACCTCCAATGTCCTTCATAATACCACCTCCAACATCCTTCCTAATACCACCTCCAACATCCTTCCTAATACCACCTCCAAAGTCCTTCATAATACCACCCTCAATATCCTTCCTAATACCTCCACCAATGTCCTTCCTACCACCACCTTCAAAACTCTTCCTAGTACAACCTCCAACATCCTTCCTAATACCATCTCCGACATCCTTCCTAATACCACCTCCAACATCCTTCCATATACCACCTCCAACATCCTTCCTAATACCACCTCCAACATCCTTCCTAATACCACCTCCAACATCCTTCCTAATACCACCTCCAACATCCTTCCTAATACAACCTCCAACATTCTTCCTAATACCACCTCCAACATCCTTCCTAATACCACCTCCAACATCCTTCCTAATACAACCTCCAACATTCTTCCTAATACCACCTCCCACATCCTTCCTAATACAACCTCCAACATTCTTCCTAATACCACCTCCAATATCCTTTCAAATACCACCTTCTATATCCTTCCTAATACTACCTTCTGTAGCCTTCCTAATACCACCTTCTATATCCTTCCTAATACCACCTCCAACATCCTTCTTAATACCACCTCCAACATCCTTCCTAATACCACCTTCAATACTCTTCCTGATACCACCTCCAATATCCTTCCTAATACCACCTTCTATATCCTTCCTAATAACACCTTCTGTAGCCTTCCTAATATCACCTTCTGTAGCCTTCCTAATACCACCTCCAACATCCTTCCTAATACCACCTCCAATATACTTCCTAATACCACCCCTAATGTCCTTCCTAATACCACCCTCAATATCCTTTCTAATACCAACTCCAATATCCTTCCTAATACCACCTACAACATCCTTCCTAATATCACCTCCAACATCCTTCCTAATACCACCTCCAAAATCCTTCCTAACACCACCTTCAATACTCTTCCTAATACCACCTCCAACATCCTTCCTAATACCACCTCCAACATCCTTCCTAATACCACCTCCAATGTCCTTCCTAATACCACCCTCAATATCCTTCCTAATACCTCCTCCAATGTCCTTCCTAACACCACCTTTAAAACTCTTCCTAGTACCACCTCCAACATCCTTCCTAATATTACCTCCAACATCCTTCCTAATACCACCTCCAATATACTTCCTAATACCACCCCTAATGTCCTTCCTAATACCACCCTCAATATCCTTCCTAATACCACCTCCAATATCCTTCCTAATACCACCTCCAACATCCTTCCTAATATCACCTCCAACATCCTTCCTAATACCACCTCCAACATCCTTCCTAATACCAACTCCAACATCCTTCCTAATACCACCTCCAACATCCTTCCTAATACCACTTCCAACATCCTTCCTAATACCACCTCCAACATCCTTCCTAACACCACCTTTAAAACTCTTCCTAGTACCACCTCCAACATCCTTCCTAATACCACCTCCAACATCCTTCCTAATACCACCTCCAACATCCTTCCTAATACCACCTCCAACATCCTTCCTAACACCACCTTTAAAACTCTTCCTAGTACCACCTCCAACATCCTTCCTAATACCACCTCCAACATCCTTCCTAATAGCACCTCCAATATCCTTCCTAATACCACCTACAATGTCCCTCCTAACACCACCTCCAATATCCTTCCTAATACCATCTGCAATATCCTTCCTAATACCACCTCCAATGTCCTTCCTAACACCACCTTCAATACTCTTCCTAATACCACCTCCAACATCCTTCCTAATACCACCTCCAACATCCTTCCTAATACCACCTCCAATGTCCTTCCTAATACCACTTCCAACATCCTTCCTAATACCACCTCCAACATCCTTCCTAACACCACCTTTAAAACTCTTCCTAGACCACCTCCAACATCCTTCCTAATACCACCTCCAACATCCTTCCTAATACCACCTCCAATATACTTCCTAATACCACCCCTAATGTCCTTCCTAATACCACCCTCAATATCCTTCCTAATACCACCTCCAATATCCTTCCTAATACCACCTCCAACATCCTTCCTAATATCACCTCCAACATCCTTCCTAATACCACCTCCAACATCCTTCCTAATACCACCTCCAACATCCTTCCTAACACCACCTTCAATACTCTTCCTGATACCACATCCAATATCCTTCCTAAAGCACCTCCAACATCTTTCCTAATACTACCTCAAATATCCTTCCTAATAACACCCCTGATGTCCTTCCTAATACCACCCTGAATATCCTTCCTAATACCACCTCCAATATCCTTCCTAATACCACCTCCAACATCCTTCCTAATACAACTTCCAACATCCTACCGTTTGACCGATTTTGACCAAACTTGGGACACAGATGGGTCTTGATATGGGGAGTATCATAGGCTAGGTTAATACAGGAACCATAAGTTTATAAACAAATGCATTTCGATAGAAAATATAAATCTTTTATTGGAGGAAATGGAAATTCTCGCACTAAAATAATGTTATTAAATAAAAATATAGATGATATACTATTAAATAAATATTCAGACAATGATATAACTGTTATTCAAATAAAATATAATTCGTTTAATTGTATAATAGTTAGCGCTTATTTTGATATAAACAGAGACATAGAAATAGATATTCGTAAATTAGATAAAATATTACAAAACTTCCAAACAGAAAATATTCTAATAGTAATGGACAGCAATTGTAGATCAAAATTCTATTATGACAAAATTACAAATTCAAGAGGATGGAAATTAGAAAATTACATTGTATCTAACAATTTATTTCTAGCAAATATTGACAAAAACCTTCCTACTTTTGATGGTCCAAGAGGAACTAGCAATATAGATGCCACACTAACATCACCATCTTTAGCAGATTATATTAAAAAATGCCTTCTATATCCTTCCTAATACTACCTTCTATAGCCTTCCTAATACCACCTTCTATATCCTTCCTAATACTACCTTCTATAGCCTTCCTAATACCAGCTTCTATAGCCTTCCTAATACCACCTTCTATATCCTTCCTAATACTACCTTCTATAGCCTTCCTAAAACCACCTTCAATACTCTTCCTAATAACACCTTCAATACTCTTCGTAATACCACCTCCAATATCCTTCCTAAAGCACCTCCAACATCCTTCCTAATACCACCTCCAATATCCTTCCTAATAACACCCCTAATATCCTTCCTAATACCACCCTCAATATCCTTCCTAATACCACCTCCAATATCCTTCCTAATACCACCTCCAACATCCTTCCTAATACCACTTCCAGCATCCTTCCTAATACCACATCCAACATCCTTCCTAATACCACCTCCAACATCCTTCCTAATACCATTTTCTGTAGCCTTCCTAATACCACCTCCAATATCCTTCCTAATACCACCTACAATGTCCTTCCTAACACCACCTCCAATATCCTTCCTAATACCACCTCCAATGTCCTTCCTAATACCACCTCCAATACTCTTCCTGATACCACCTCCAATATCCTTCCTAATACCACCTCCAATATCCTTCCTAATACCACCTACAATGTCCTTCCTAATACCACCTCCAATATCTTTCCTAAAGCACCTCCAACATCCTTCCTAATACCACCTCCAATATCCTTCCTAATAACACCCCTAATGTCCTTCCTAATACCACCCTCAATATCCTTCCTAATACCACCTCCAATATCCTTCCTAATACCACCTCCAACATCCTTCCTAATACCACCTCCAATATCCTTTCAAATACCACCTTCTATATCCTTCCTAATACCACCTTCTGTAGCCTTTCTAATACCACCTTCTATATCCTTCCTAATACCACCTCCAACATCCTTCCTAATACCACCTCCAACATCCTTCCTAATACCACCTTCAATACTCTTCCTGATACTACCTCCAATATCCTTCCTAATACCATCTTCTATATCCTTCCTAATAACACCTTCTGTAGCCTTCCTAATAACACCTTCTGTAGCCTTCCTAATACCACCTCCAACATCCTTGCTAATACTACCTCCAATATACTTCCTAATACCACCCCTAATGTCCTTCCTAATATCACCTCCAACATCCTTCCTAATACCACCTCCAACATCCTTCCTGATACCATCTCCAATATCCTTCCTAATACCACCTCCAATGTACTTCCTAACACCACCTGCAATGTCCTTCCTAACACCACCTCCAATATCCTTCCTGATACCATCTCCAATATCCTTCCTAATACCACCTGCAATGTACTTCCTAACACCACCTTCAATACTCTTCCTAATACCACCTCCAACATCCTTCCTAATACCACCTCCAACATCCTTCCTAATACCACCTCTAACATCCTTCCTAATACCACCTCGAATATCCTTCCTAATACCACCTTCTATATCCTTCCTAATACCACCTTCTGTAGCCTTCCTAATACCACCTCCAATATCCTTCCTAATACCACATACAAAGTCTTTCCTAATACCACCTCCAATGTCCTTCCTAACACCACCTTCAATATCGTTCCTAATACCACCTCCAATATCCTTCCTAATACCACCACCAATGTCCTTCCTAACACCACCTTCAATACTCTTCCTAATACCACCTCCAATATCCTTCCTAACACCACCTTCAATACTCTTCCTAATACCACCTCAAATATCCTTCCTAATACCACCTCCAACATCCTTCCTAATACCACCTCTAATATCCTTCCTAATAACACCCCTAATGTCCTTCCTAACACCACCTTCAATACTCTTCCTAATACCACCTCCAATATCCTTTCTAATACCACTTCCATCATCCTTCCTAATACCACCTCCAACATCCTTCCTAATACCACCTCCAACATCCTTCCTAATACCACCTTCTGTAGCCTTCCTAATACCACCTCCAATATCCTTCCTAATACCACCTACAATGTCCTTCCTAACACCACCTCCAATATCCTTCCTAACACCACCTTCAAAACTCTGCCTAGTACCACCTCCAACATCCTTCCTAATACCACCTCCAACATCCTTCCTAATACCACCTCCAACGTCCTTCCTAATACCACCTCCAACATCCTTCCTAATACCACCTCCATGATCCTTCCTAATACCACCTTCAACATCCTTCCTAATACCACCTCCAAAATCCTTTCAAATACCACCTTCTATATCCTTCCTAATACCACCTTCTGTATCCTTCCTAATACCACCTTCTATATCCTTCCTAATACCACCTCCAACATCCTTCCTAATACCACCTCCAACATCCTTCCTAATACCACCTCCAACATCCTTCCTAATACCACCTTCAATACTCTTCCTGATACCACCTCCAATATCCTTTCTAATACCACCTTCTATATCCTTCCTAATAACACCTTCTGTAGCCTTCCTAATAACACCTTCTGTAGCCTTCCTAATACCACCTCCAACATCCGCCCTAACACAACCTCCAATATCATTGCTAATACCACCTTTTATATCCTTCCTAATACCACTTCCAATATCCTTCCTAATACCACCTTCTATTTCCTTCCTAAGAACACTTTCTGTAGCCTTCCTAATACCACCTCCAACATCCGCCCTAACACCACCTCCAATATCATTCCTAATACCACCTTTTATATCCTTCCTAATACCACTTCCAATATCCTTCCTAATACCACCTTCTATTTCCTTCCTAAGAACATCTTCTGTAGCCTTCCTAATACCACCTCCTACATCCTTCCTAATACCATTTTCGGTAGCCTTCCTAATACCACCTCCAATATCCTTCCTAATACCACCTACAATGTCCTTCCTAATACCACCTCCAATATCCTTCCTTAAGCACCTCCAACATCCTTCCTAATACCACCTCCAATATCCTTCCTAATAACACCCCTAATGTCCTTCCTAATACCACCCTCAATATCCTTCCTAATACCACCTCCAATATCCTTCCCAATACCACCTCCAACATCCTTCCTAATACCACTTCCAACATCCTTCCTAATACCACCTCCAACATCCTTCCTAATACCACCTCCATCATCCTTCCTAATACCATTTTCTGTAGCCTTCCTAATACCACCTCCAATATCCTTCCTGATACCACCTCCAATATCCTTCCTAATACCACCTTCTATATCCTTCCTAATAACACCTTCTGTAGCCTTCCTAATAACACCTTCTGTAGCCTTCCTAATACCACCTCCAACATCCTTCCTAATACCACCTCCAATATACTTCCTAATACCACCCCTAATGTCCTTCCTAATACCACCCTCAATATCCTTTCTAATACCAACTCCAATATCCTTCCTAATACCACCTACAACATCCTTCCTAATATCACCTCCAACATCCTTCCTAATACCACCTCCAAAATCCTTCCTAACACCACCTTCAATACTCTTCCTAATACCACCTCCAACATCCTTCCTAATACCACCTCCAACATCCTTCCTAATACCACCTCCAATGTCCTTCCTAATACCACCCTCAATATCCTTCCTAATACCTCCTCCAATGTCCTTCCTAACACCACCTTTAAAACTCTTCCTAGTACCACCTCCAACATCCTTCCTAATACCACCTCCAACATCCTTCCTAATACCACCTCCAATATACTTCCTAATACCACCCCTAATGTCCTTCCTAATACCACCCTCAATATCCTTCCTAATACCACCTCCAATATCCTTCCTAATACCACCTCCAACATCCTTCCTAATATCACCTCCAACATCCTTCCTAATACCACCTCCAACATCCTTCCTAATACCACCTCCAACATCCTTCCTAATACCACCTCCAACATCCTTCCTAATACCACCTCCAACATCCTTCCTAACACCACCTTTAAAACTCTTCCTAGTACCACCTCCAACATCCTTCCTAATACCACCTCCAACATCCTTCCTAATACCACCTCCAACATCCTTCCTAATACCACCTCCAATATACTTCCTAATACCACCCCTAATGTCCTTCCTAATACCACCTCCAACATCCTTCCTAATAGAACCTCCAATATCCTTCCTAATACCACCTACAATGTCCCTCCTAACACCACCTCCAATATCCTTCCTAATACCATCTGCAATATCCTTCCTAATACCACCTCCAATGTCCTTCCTAACACCACCTTCAATACTCTTCCTAATACCACCTCCAACATCCTTCCTAATACCACCTCCAACATCCTTCCTAATACCACCTCCAATGTCCTTCCTAATACCACTTCCAACATCCTTCCTAATACCACCTCCAACATCCTTCCTAACACCACCTTTAAAACTCTTCCTAGACCACCTCCAATATACTTCCTAATACCACCCCTAATGTCCTTCCTAATACCACCCTCAATATCCTTCCTAATACCACCTCCAATATCCTTCCTAATACCACCTCCAACATCCTTCCTAATATCACCTCCAACATCCTTCCTAATATCACCTCCAACATCCTTCCTAATACCACCTCCAACATCCTTCCTAATACCACCTCCAACATCCTTCCTAACACCACCTTCAATACTCTTCCTAATACCACAACCAATATCCTTCCTAAAGCACCTCCAACATCTTTCCTAATACTACCTCAAATATCCTTCCTAATAACACCCCTGATGTCCTTCCTAATACCACCCTGAATATCCTTCCTAATACCACCTCCAATATCCTTCCTAATACCACCTCCAACATCCTTCCTAATACAACTTCCAACATCCTACCGTTTGACCGATTTTGACCAAACTTGGGACACAGATGGGTCTTGATATGGGGAGTATCATAGGCTAGGTTAATACAGGAACCATAAGTTTATAAACAAATGCATTTCGATAGAAAATATAAATCTTTTATTGGAGGAAATGGAAATTCTCGCACTAAAATAATGTTATTAAATAAAAATATAGATGATATACTATTAAATAAATATTCAGACAATGATATAACTGTTATTCAAATAAAATATAATTCGTTTAATTGTATAATAGTTAGCGCTTATTTTGATATAAACAGAGACATAGAAATAGATATTCGTAAATTAGATAAAATATTACAAAACTTCCAAACAGAAAATATTCTAATAGGAATGGACAGCAATTGTAGATCAAAATTCTATTATGACAAAATTACAAATTCAAGAGGATGGAAATTAGAAAATTACATTGTATCTAACAATTTATTTCTAGCAAATATTGACAAAAACCTTCCTACTTTTGATGGTCCAAGAGGAACTAGCAATATAGATGCCACACTAACATCACCATCTTTAGCAGATTATATTAAAAAATGCCTTCTATATCCTTCCTAATACTACCTTCTATAGCCTTCCTAATACCACCTTCTATATCCTTCCTAATACTACCTTCTATAGCCTTCCTAATACCAGCTTTTATAGCCTTCCTAATACCACCTTCTATATCCTTCCTAATACTACCTTCTATAGCCTTCCTAACACCACCTTCAATACTCTTCCTAATAACACCTTCAATACTCTTCGTAATACCACCTCCAATATCCTTCCTAAAGCACCTCCAACATCCTTCCTAATACCACCTCCAATATCCTTCCTAATAACACCCCTAATATCCTTCCTAATACCACCCTCAATATCCTTCCTAATACCACCTCCAATATCCTTCCTAATACCACCTCCAACATCCTTCCTAATACCACTTCCAGCATCCTTCCTAATACCACATCCAACATCCTTCCTAATACCACCTCCAACATCCTTCCTAATACCATTTTCTGTAGCCTTCCTAATACCACCTCCAATATCCTTCCTAATACCACCTACAATGTCCTTCCTAACACCACCTCCAATATCCTTCCTAATACCACCTCCAATGTCCTTCCTAATACCACCTCCAATACTCTTCCTGATACCACCTCCAATATCCTTCCTAATACCACCTCCAATATCCTTCCTAATACCACCTACAATGTCCTTCCTAATACCACCTCCAATATCTTTCCTAAAGCACCTCCAACATCCTTCCTAATACCACCTCCAATATCCTTCCTAATAACACCCCTAATGTCCTTCCTAATACCACCCTCAATATCCTTCCTAATACCACCTCCAATATCCTTCCTAATACCACCTCCAACATCCTTCCTAATACCACCTCCAATATCCTTTCAAATACCACCTTCTATATCCTTCCTAATACCACCTTCTGTAGCCTTCCTAATACCACCTTCTATATCCTTCCTAATAACACCTTCTGTAGCCTTCCTAATACCACCTCCAACATCCTTGCTAATACTACCTCCAATATACTTCCTAATACCACCCCTAATGTCCTTCCTAATATCACCTCCAACATCCTTCCTAATACCACCTCCAACATCCTTCCTGATACCATCTCCAATATCCTTCCTAATACCACCTCCAATGTACTTCCTAACACCACCTACAATGTCCTTCCTAACACCACCTCCAATATCCTTCCTGATACCATCTCCAATATCCTTCCTAATACCACCTGCAATGTACTTCCTAACACCACCTTCAATACTCTTCCTAATACCACCTCCAACATCCTTCCTAATACCACCTCCAACATCCTTCCTAATACCACCTCTAACATCCTTCCTAATACCACCTCGAATATCCTTCCTAATACCACCTTCTATATCCTTCCTAATACCACCTCCAATATCCTTCCTAATACCACATACAAAGTCTTTCCTAATACCACCTCCAATGTCCTTCCTAACACCACCTTCAATATCGTTCCTAATACCACCTCCAATATCCTTCCTAATACCACCACCAATGTTCTTCCTAACACCACCTTCAATACTCTTCCTAATACCACCTCCAATATCCTTCCTAACACCACCTTCAATACTCTTCCTAATACCACCTCCAATATCCTTCCTAATACCACCTCCAACATCCTTCCTAATACCACCTCTAATATCCTTCCTAATAACACCCCTAATGTCCTTCCTAACACCACCTTCAATACTCTTCCTAATACCACCTCCAATATCCTTTCTAATACCACTTCCATCATCCTTCCTAATACCACCTCCAACATCCTTCCTAATACCACCTCCAACATCCTTCCTAATACCACCTTCTGTAGCCTTCCTAATACCACCTCCAATATCCTTCCTAATACCACCTACAATGTCCTTCCTAACACCACCTCCAATATCCTTCCTAACACCACCTTCAAAACTCTGCCTAGTACCACCTCCAACATCCTTCCTAATACCACCTCCAACATCCTTCCTAATACCACCTCCAACGTCCTTCCTAATACCACCTCCAACATCCTTCCTAATACCACCTCCATGATCCTTCCTAATACCACCTTCAACATCCTTCCTAATACCACCTCCAAAATCCTTTCAAATACCACCTTCTATATCCTTCCTAATACCACCTTCTGTATCCTTCCTAATACCACCTTCTATATCCTTCCTAATACCACCTCCAACATCCTTCCTAATACCACCTCCAACATCCTTCCTAATACCACCTCCAACATCCTTCCTAATACCACCTTCAATACTCTTCCTGATACCACCTCCAATATCCTTTCTAATACCACCTTCTATATCCTTCCTAATAACACCTTCTGTAGCCTTCCTAATAACACCTTCTGTAGCCTTCCTAATAACACCTTCTGTAGCCTTCCTAATACCACCTCCAACATCCGCCCTAACACAACCTCCAATATCATTGCTAATACCACCTTTTATATCCTTCCTAATACCACTTCCAATATCCTTCCTAATACCACCTTCTATTTCCTTCCTAAGAACACTTTCTGTAGCCTTCCTAATACCACCTCCAACATCCGCCCTAACACCACCTCCAATATCATTCCTAATACCACCTTTTATATCCTTCCTAATACCACTTCCAATATCCTTCCTAATACCACCTTCTATTTCCTTCCTAAGAACATCTTCTGTAGCCTTCCTAATACCACCTCCTACATCCTTCCTAATACCATTTTCGGTAGCCTTCCTAATACCACCTCCAATATCCTTCCTAATACCACCTACAATGTCCTTCCTAATACCACCTCCAATATCCTTCCTTAAGCACCTCCAACATCCTTCCTAATACCACCTCCAATATCCTTCCTAATAACACCCCTAATGTCCTTCCTAATACCACCCTCAATATCCTTCCTAATACCACCTCCAATATCCTTCCCAATACCACCTCCAACATCCTTCCTAATACCACTTCCAACATCCTTCCTAATACCACCTCCAACATCCTTCCTAATACCACCTCCATCATCCTTCCTAATACCATTTTCTGTAGCCTTCCTAATACCACCTCCAATATCCTTCCTGATACCACCTCCAATATCCTTCCTAATACCACCTTCTATATCCTTCCTAATAACACCTTCTGTAGCCTTCCTAATAACACCTTCTGTAGCCTTCCTAATACCACCTCCAACATCCTTCCTAATACCACCTCCAATATACTTCCTAATACCACCCCTAATGTCCTTCCTAATACCACCCTCAATATCCTTTCTAATACCAACTCCAATATCCTTCCTAATACCACCTACAACATCCTTCCTAATATCACCTCCAACATCCTTCCTAATACCACCTCCAAAATCCTTCCTAACACCACCTTCAATACTCTTCCTAATACCACCTCCAACATCCTTCCTAATACCACCTCCAACATCCTTCCTAATACCACCTCCAATGTCCTTCCTAATACCACCCTCAATATCCTTCCTAATACCTCCTCCAATGTCCTTCCTAACACCACCTTTAAAACTCTTCCTAGTACCACCTCCAACATCCTTCCTAATACCACCTCCAACATCCTTCCTAATACCACCTCCAATATACTTCCTAATACCACCCCTAATGTCCTTCCTAATACCACCCTCAATATCCTTCCTAATACCACCTCCAATATCCTTCCTAATACCACCTCCAACATCCTTCCTAATATCACCTCCAACATCCTTCCTAATACCACCTCCAACATCCTTCCTAATACCACCTCCAACATCCTTCCTAATACCACCTCCAACATCCTTCCTAATACCACCTCCAACATCCTTCCTAACACCACCTTTAAAACTCTTCCTAGTACCACCTCCAACATCCTTCCTAATACCACCTCCAACATCCTTCCTAATACCACCTCCAACATCCTTCCTAATACCACCTCCAATATACTTCCTAATACCACCCCTAATGTCCTTCCTAATACCACCTCCAACATCCTTCCTAATAGAACCTCCAATATCCTTCCTAATACCACCTACAATGTCCCTCCTAACACCACCTCCAATATCCTTCCTAATACCATCTGCAATATCCTTCCTAATACCACCTCCAATGTCCTTCCTAACACCACCTTCAATACTCTTCCTAATACCACCTCCAACATCCTTCCTAATACCACCTCCAACATCCTTCCTAATACCACCTCCAATGTCCTTCCTAATACCACTTCCAACATCCTTCCTAATACCACCTCCAACATCCTTCCTAACACCACCTTTAAAACTCTTCCTAGACCACCTCCAATATACTTCCTAATACCACCCCTAATGTCCTTCCTAATACCACCCTCAATATCCTTCCTAATACCACCTCCAATATCCTTCCTAATACCACCTCCAACATCCTTCCTAATATCACCTCCAACATCCTTCCTAATATCACCTCCAACATCCTTCCTAATACCACCTCCAACATCCTTCCTAATACCACCTCCAACATCCTTCCTAACACCACCTTCAATACTCTTCCTAATACCACAACCAATATCCTTCCTAAAGCACCTCCAACATCTTTCCTAATACTACCTCAAATATCCTTCCTAATAACACCCCTGATGTCCTTCCTAATACCACCCTGAATATCCTTCCTAATACCACCTCCAATATCCTTCCTAATACCACCTCCAACATCCTTCCTAATACAACTTCCAACATCCTACCGTTTGACCGATTTTGACCAAACTTGGGACACAGATGGGTCTTGATATGGGGAGTATCATAGGCTAGGTTAATACAGGAACCATAAGTTTATAAACAAATGCATTTCGATAGAAAATATAAATCTTTTATTGGAGGAAATGGAAATTCTCGCACTAAAATAATGTTATTAAATAAAAATATAGATGATATACTATTAAATAAATATTCAGACAATGATATAACTGTTATTCAAATAAAATATAATTCGTTTAATTGTATAATAGTTAGCGCTTATTTTGATATAAACAGAGACATAGAAATAGATATTCGTAAATTAGATAAAATATTACAAAACTTCCAAACAGAAAATATTCTAATAGGAATGGACAGCAATTGTAGATCAAAATTCTATTATGACAAAATTACAAATTCAAGAGGATGGAAATTAGAAAATTACATTGTATCTAACAATTTATTTCTAGCAAATATTGACAAAAACCTTCCTACTTTTGATGGTCCAAGAGGAACTAGCAATATAGATGCCACACTAACATCACCATCTTTAGCAGATTATATTAAAAAATGCCTTCTATATCCTTCCTAATACTACCTTCTATAGCCTTCCTAATACCACCTTCTATATCCTTCCTAATACTACCTTCTATAGCCTTCCTAATACCAGCTTTTATAGCCTTCCTAATACCACCTTCTATATCCTTCCTAATACTACCTTCTATAGCCTTCCTAACACCACCTTCAATACTCTTCCTAATAACACCTTCAATACTCTTCGTAATACCACCTCCAATATCCTTCCTAAAGCACCTCCAACATCCTTCCTAATACCACCTCCAATATCCTTCCTAATAACACCCCTAATATCCTTCCTAATACCACCCTCAATATCCTTCCTAATACCACCTCCAATATCCTTCCTAATACCACCTCCAACATCCTTCCTAATACCACTTCCAGCATCCTTCCTAATACCACATCCAACATCCTTCCTAATACCACCTCCAACATCCTTCCTAATACCATTTTCTGTAGCCTTCCTAATACCACCTCCAATATCCTTCCTAATACCACCTACAATGTCCTTCCTAACACCACCTCCAATATCCTTCCTAATACCACCTCCAATGTCCTTCCTAATACCACCTCCAATACTCTTCCTGATACCACCTCCAATATCCTTCCTAATACCACCTCCAATATCCTTCCTAATACCACCTACAATGTCCTTCCTAATACCACCTCCAATATCTTTCCTAAAGCACCTCCAACATCCTTCCTAATACCACCTCCAATATCCTTCCTAATAACACCCCTAATGTCCTTCCTAATACCACCCTCAATATCCTTCCTAATACCACCTCCAATATCCTTCCTAATACCACCTCCAACATCCTTCCTAATACCACCTCCAATATCCTTTCAAATACCACCTTCTATATCCTTCCTAATACCACCTTCTGTAGCCTTCCTAATACCACCTTCTATATCCTTCCTAATAACACCTTCTGTAGCCTTCCTAATACCACCTCCAACATCCTTGCTAATACTACCTCCAATATACTTCCTAATACCACCCCTAATGTCCTTCCTAATATCACCTCCAACATCCTTCCTAATACCACCTCCAACATCCTTCCTGATACCATCTCCAATATCCTTCCTAATACCACCTCCAATGTACTTCCTAACACCACCTACAATGTCCTTCCTAACACCACCTCCAATATCCTTCCTGATACCATCTCCAATATCCTTCCTAATACCACCTGCAATGTACTTCCTAACACCACCTTCAATACTCTTCCTAATACCACCTCCAACATCCTTCCTAATACCACCTCCAACATCCTTCCTAATACCACCTCTAACATCCTTCCTAATACCACCTCGAATATCCTTCCTAATACCACCTTCTATATCCTTCCTAATACCACCTCCAATATCCTTCCTAATACCACATACAAAGTCTTTCCTAATACCACCTCCAATGTCCTTCCTAACACCACCTTCAATATCGTTCCTAATACCACCTCCAATATCCTTCCTAATACCACCACCAATGTTCTTCCTAACACCACCTTCAATACTCTTCCTAATACCACCTCCAATATCCTTCCTAACACCACCTTCAATACTCTTCCTAATACCACCTCCAATATCCTTCCTAATACCACCTCCAACATCCTTCCTAATACCACCTCTAATATCCTTCCTAATAACACCCCTAATGTCCTTCCTAACACCACCTTCAATACTCTTCCTAATACCACCTCCAATATCCTTTCTAATACCACTTCCATCATCCTTCCTAATACCACCTCCAACATCCTTCCTAATACCACCTCCAACATCCTTCCTAATACCACCTTCTGTAGCCTTCCTAATACCACCTCCAATATCCTTCCTAATACCACCTACAATGTCCTTCCTAACACCACCTCCAATATCCTTCCTAACACCACCTTCAAAACTCTGCCTAGTACCACCTCCAACATCCTTCCTAATACCACCTCCAACATCCTTCCTAATACCACCTCCAACGTCCTTCCTAATACCACCTTCAACATCCTTCCTAATACCACCTCCAAAATCCTTTCAAATACCACCTTCTATATCCTTCCTAATACCACCTTCTGTATCCTTCCTAATACCACCTTCTATATCCTTCCTAATACCACCTCCAACATCCTTCCTAATACCACCTCCAACATCCTTCCTAATACCACCTCCAACATCCTTCCTAATACCACCTTCAATACTCTTCCTGATACCACCTCCAATATCCTTTCTAATACCACCTTCTATATCCTTCCTAATAACACCTTCTGTAGCCTTCCTAATAACACCTTCTGTAGCCTTCCTAATACCACCTCCAACATCCGCCCTAACACAACCTCCAATATCATTGCTAATACCACCTTTTATATCCTTCCTAATACCACTTCCAATATCCATCCTAATACCACCTTCTATTTCCTTCCTAAGAACACTTTCTGTAGCCTTCCTAATACCACCTCCAACATCCGCCCTAACACCACCTCCAATATCATTCCTAATACCACCTTTTATATCCTTCCTAATACCACTTCCAATATCCTTCCTAATACCACCTTCTATTTCCTTCCTAAGAACATCTTCTGTAGCCTTCCTAATACCACCTCCTACATCCTTCCTAATACCATTTTCGGTAGCCTTCCTAATACCACCTCCAATATCCTTCCTAATACCACCTACAATGTCCTTCCTAATACCACCTCCAATATCCTTCCTTAAGCACCTCCAACATCCTTCCTAATACCACCTCCAATATCCTTCCTAATAACACCCCTAATGTCCTTCCTAATACCACCCTCAATATCCTTCCTAATACCACCTCCAATATCCTTCCCAATACCACCTCCAACATCCTTCCTAATACCACTTCCAACATCCTTCCTAATACCACCTCCAACATCCTTCCTAATACCACCTCCATCATCCTTCCTAATACCATTTTCTGTAGCCTTCCTAATACCACCTCCAATATCCTTCCTAATACCACCTACAATGTCCTTCCTAACACCACCTCCAATATCCTTCCTAATACCACCTCCAATATCCTTCCTAATACCACCTCCAACATCCTTCCTAATACCACCTCCAATGTCCTTCATAATACCACCCTCAATATCCTTCCTGATACCTCCTCCAATGTCCTTCCTAACACCACCTTCAAAACTCTTCCTAATACCACCTCCAACATCCTTCCTAATACCACCTCCAACATCCTTCCTAATACAACCTCCAACATTTTTCCTAATACCACCTCCATGATCCTTCCTAATACCACCTCCATGATCCTTCCTAATACCACCTCCAACATCCTTCCTAATACCACCTCCAATATCCTTTCAAATACCACCTTCTATATCCTTCCTAATACAACCTTCTGTAGCCTTCCTAATACCACCTTCTATATCCTTCCTAATACCACCTCCAACATCCTTCCTAATACCACCTCCAACATCCTTCCTAATACCACCTTCAATACTCTTCCTGATATTACCTTCAATATCCTTCCTAATACCATCTTCTATTTCCTTCCTAATAACACCTTCTGTAGCCTTCCTAATAACACCTTCTGTAGCCTTCCTAATACCACCTCCAACATCCTTCCTAATACTACCTCCAATATTCTTCCTAATACCACCCCTAATGTCCTTCCTAATATCACCTCCAACATCCTTCCTAATACCACCTCCAACATCCTTCCTAATACCACCTTCAACATCCTTCCTAATACCACCTTCTGTAGCCTTCCTAATACCACCTCCAATATCCTTCCTAATACCACCTACAATGTCCTTCCTAACACCACCTCCAATATCCTTCCTGATACCATCTCCAATATCCTTCCTAATACCACCTCCAATGTACTTCCTAACACCACCTTCAATACTCTTCCTAATACCAACTCCAACATCCTTCCTAATACCACCTCCAACATCCTTCCTAATACCACCTCCAACATCCTTCCTAATACCACCTCGAATATCCTTCCTAATACCACCTTCTATATCCTTCCTAATACCACCTTCTGTAGCCTTCCTAATACCACCTCCAATATCCTTCCTAATACCACATACAAAGTCTTTCCTAATACCACCTCCAATGTCCTTCCTAATACCACCTCCAATATCCTTCCTAATACCACCTCCAATGTCCTTCCTAACACCAACTTCAATATCGTTCCTAATACCACCTCCAATATCCTTCCTAATACCACCACCAATGTCCTTCCTAACACCACCTTCAATACTCTTCCTAATACCACCTCCAATATCCTTCCTAACACCACCTTCAATACTCTTCCTAATACCACCTCCAATATCCTTCCTAATACCACCTCCAACATCCTTCCTAATACCACCTCTAATATCGTTCCTAATAACACCCCTAATGTCCTTCCTAACACCACCTTCAATACTCTTCCTAATACCACCTCCAACATCCTTCCTAATACCACCTTCTGTAGCCTTCCTAATACCACCTCCAATATCCTTCCTAATACCACCTACAATGTCCTTCCTAACACCACCTCCAATATCCTTCCTAACACTACCTTCAAAACTCTTCCTAGTACCACCTCCAACATCCTTCCTAATACCACCTCCAACATCCTTCCTAATACCACCTCCAACGTCCTTCCTAGTACCACCTCCAACATCCTTCCTAATACCACCTCCAACATCCTTCCTAATACCACCTCCAACGTCCTTCCTAATACCACCTCCAACATCCTTCCTAATACAACCTCCAACATTCTTCCTAATACCACCTCCATGATCCTTCCTAATACCACCTCCAACATCCTTCCTAATACCACCTCCAAAATCCTGTCAAATACCACCTTCTATATCATTCCTAATACCACCTTCTGTAGCCTTCCTAATACCACCTTCTATATCCTTCCTAATACCACCTCCAACATCCTTCCTAATACCACTTCCAATATCCTTCCTAATACCACCTTCTATTTCTTTCCTAAGTACACCTTCTGTAGCCTTCTTAATACCACCTCCAACATCCGCCCTAACACCACCTCCAATATCATTCCTAATACCACCTTTTGTATCCTTCCTAATACCACTTCCAATATCCTTCCTAATACCACCTTCTATTTCCTTCCTAAGAACACCTTCTGTAGCCTTCCTAATAACACCTTTTGAAGCCTTCCTAATAACAGCTTCTGTAGCCTTCCTAATAACACCTTCTGTAGCCTTCCTAATAACACCTTCTGTAGCCTTCCTAATAACACCTTCTGTAGCCTTCCTAATAACACCTTCTGTAGCCTTCCTAATAACACCTTCTGTAGCCTTCCTAATAACACCTTCTGTAGCCTTCCTAATAACACCTTCTGTAGCCTTCCTAATAACACCTTCTGTAGCCTTCCTAATAACACCTTCTGTAGCCTTCCTAATAACACCTTCTGTAGCCTTCCTAATAACACCTTCTGTAGCCTTCCTAATAACACCTTCTGTAGCCTTCCTAATAACACCTTCTGTAGCCTTCCTAATAACACCTTCTGTAGCCTTCCTAATAACACCTTCTGTAGCCTTCCTAATACCACCTTCTACATCCTTCCTAATAACACCTTCTGTAGCCTTCCTAATAACACCTTCTGTAGCCTTCCTAATAACACCTTCTGTAGCCTCCTTCAACAAATGAATGGTTAAATGCAATTGAATTAATCACGATTAAATCACTTACAATTAAAATGTTGAATCACCACTAAATTAATTGAAACGGCAATTAACGAAGTAATAGCAATTAGATTTAATTGTATCCCTCTTTTAAAAAAATCAACCGCAATTAAAATGGTAATTGTGTGATCTTAAGATTGAGAAATGAATTGATTGATGCCCCACCCTGTTCAGTAATGTGTATGTATTAAAACTATATTAACATTGTGAGAGATAATTTTAATTTACACTTAAAACTTACGAAAAAATTATTTCACACTCTCTTAAAATAATTTTTCCGTGAATTTCTTAAAATAATTATTTAATTGTAACTCTTAATAATTTGTACAGATTTCAAATAAATAAATGAAGAAAAAACATTTAAAAAAACTATCAATTTGTAAAAGACGGCTTGTAGTGTTGTTGGAATTTCGGGTCGGTCGAATGTCCACACAATCCGCTGACCTTTCTTTGCGAAATTCTGCGAACAACAACGACTGCGAATATGTCTTCTAAGATTTCTTCATCCGTAGAATGCTTAAATTCGAAACAGGTTACCGTACCTCTCGAATTATTCAGTGCCTTGTGTTATTCTGCATTAACACTGAACACTCCCAGGGTTGTGTTATTCTGCATTAACACTGAGCACTCCCAGGGTTGTGTTATTCTGCATTAACACCGAACACTCCCAGGGTTGTGGTATTCTGCATTAACACTGAACACTCCAAGGGTTGTGTTATTCTGCATTAAGACTGAACACTCCCAGGGTTGTGTTATTCTGCATTAACACTGAACACTCCCAGGGTTGTGGTATTCTGCATTAGCACTGAACACTCCCAGGGTTGTGTTATTCTGCATTAACACTGAACACTCCCAGGGTTGTGGTATTCTGCATTAACACTGAACAATCCCAGGGTTGTGGTATTCTGCATTAACACTGAACAATCCCAGGGTTGTGGTATTCTGCATTAACACTGAACACTCCCAGGGTTGTGGTATTCTGCATTAACACTGAACACTCCCAGGGTTGTGGTATTCTGCATTAACACTGAACACTCCCAGGGTTGTGGTATTCTGCATTAACACTGAACAATCCCAGGGTTGTGGTATTCTGCATTAACACTGAACACTCCCAGGGTTGTGGTATTCTGCATTAACACTGAACACTCCCAGGGTTGTGGTATTCTGCATTAACACTGAACACTCCCAGGGTTGTGGTATTCTGCATTAACACTGAACCATCCCAGGGTTGTGGTATTCTGCATTAACACTGAACAATCCCAGGGTTGTGGTATTCTGCATTAACACTGAACAATCCCAGGGTTGTGGTATTCTGCATTAACACTGAACAATCCCAGGGTTGTGTTATTCTGCATTAACACTGAACACTCCAAGGGTTGTGGTATTCTGCATTAACACTGAACACTCCAAGGGTTGTGGTATTCTGCATTAACACTGAACACTCCCAGGGTTGTGGTATTCTGCATTAACACTGAACACTCCCAGGGTTGTGGTATTCTGCATTAACACTGAACAATCCCAGGGTTGTGGTATTCTGCATTAACACTGAACACTCCCAGGGTTGTGGTATTCTGCATTAACACTGAACACTCCCAGGGTTGTGGTATTCTGCATTAACACTGAACACTCCAAGGGTTGTGGTATTCTGCATTAACACTGAACACTCCAAGGGTTGTGGTATTCTGCATTAACACTGAACACTCCCAGGGTTGTGGTATTCTGCATTAACACTGAACACTCCCAGGGTTGTGGTATTCTGCATTAACACTGAACACTCCAAGGGTTGTGGTATTCTGCATTAACACTGAACACTCCAAGGGTTGTGGTATTCTGCATTAACACTGAACACTCCAAGGGTTGTGGTATTCTGCATTAACACTGAACACTCCCAGGGTTGTGGTATTCTGCATTAACACTGAACACTCCCAGGGTTGTGGTATTCTGCATTAACACTGAACAATCCCAGGGTTGTGGTATTCTGCATTAACACTGAACACTCCCAGGGTTGTGGTATTCTGCATTAACACTGAACACTCCCAGGGTTGTGGTATTCTGCATTAACACTGAACACTCCAAGGGTTGTGGTATTCTGCATTAACACTGAACACTCCAAGGGTTGTGGTATTCTGCATTAACACTGAACACTCCCAGGGTTGTGGTATTCTGCATTAACACTGAACACTCCCAGGGTTGTGGTATTCTGCATTAACACTGAACACTCCCAGGGTTGTGGTATTCTGCATTAACACTGAACACTCCAAGGGTTGTGGTATTCTGCATTAACACTGAACACTCCAAGGGTTGTGGTATTCTGCATTAGCACTGAACACTCCCAGGGTTGTGGTATTCTGCATTAACACTGAACACTCCCAGGGTTGTGGTATTCTGCATTAACACTGAACACTCCCAGGGTTGTGGTATTCTGCATTAACACTGAACAATCCCAGGGTTGTGGTATTCTGCATTAACACTGAACACTCCAAGGGTTGTGGTATTCTGCATTAACACTGAACACTCCAAGGGTTGTGGTATTCTGCATTAACACTGAACAATCCCAGGGTTGTGGTATTCTGCATTAACACTGAACAATCCCAGGGTTGTGGTATTCTGCATTAACACTGAACACTCCAAGGGTTGTGGTATTCTGCATTAACACTGAACACTCCAAGGGTTGTGGTATTCTGCATTAACACTGAACACTCCAAGGGTTGTGGTATTCTGCATTAACACTGAACAATCCCAGGGTTGTGGTATTCTGCATTAACACTGAACACTCCAAGGGTTGTGGTATTCTGCATTAACACTGAACACTCCCAGGGTTGTGGTATTCTGCATTAACACTGAACACTCCCAGGGTTGTGGTATTCTGCATTAACACTGAACAATCCCAGGGTTGTGGTATTCTGCATTAACACTGAACACTCCAAGGGTTGTGGTATTCTGCATTAACACTGAACACTCCCAGGGTTGTGGTATTTAATAGGTTTTCCGACTGAGGTTTTCCTGATTCCCGCTATATTTCCAAACTCATGAAGTATTAGTTGGTTTATTAAGAAAGGATATAACTTGCTAAAAGACTGGTCATCCGATCTGCATGAAACAACACACTTCAAAATCGTTGCACCAGTGGCCTTGGTTTATCTCTTCTCTTTAGGAGACCTTGTCGGTAGACTATACGGAGCCAAGGTTTATATGACGAGCTCTAGTTGTCACTGTCCAACATCTCGTTCGAGCAGGTTTTGTTCTACTCAGGACCAGAAATTATATAAACACAATCACCTACAGCCACTTAGAATGTAGCTGAGGTATCTTTTTCGTGCGACGTAGTTGGTTCCGATTCCATGCATGTGTCACTCAGAGAGTCCTGCATTCCTTCCGAGGCATCAATAAGGGGAAATCCGATAGTAGCCCTAATTGAACTTGCAGGTACGGTCTTGTTAAGTGACGCAGAGCCCTAATCTTTGTCATCGACTCTGCCGTTGGGGGCCACCTACGCCGACAAGCGACACCATTCCTCCCAAAAGAGAGGATCCGCTCGGTAGAGGAGGTTTCCCTAGTTCAAAATGGAACGCCGCCCAAAGTGGAATACCACGGGGAGGGCATGGAGTAGACGTTGACGGGAACCAGGTATACTAGGAGATGCTAAGCAGTGGAATAGGGCACTATAGCTTAGCACAGCTCCTGTAAGAAGTCGGATGGCTCCCATATCCGCTCCAGCCCAGGGAATACCACGGGGAAGTCAGCAGTAGGCGTTGACGGGAATCAGGTATACTAGGAGATGCTAAGCAGTGGAATAGGGCAGTATAGCTTAGCAGAGCTCCTATAACAAGTCTGAAGGCTCCCATATCTACACGCCCGCTTCAGCCCAGGGGGTACCACGGGGAGGTCAGCAGTAGGCGTTGACGGGAATCAGGTATACTAGGAGATGCTAAGCAGTGGAATAGGGCAGTATAGCTTAGCAGAGCTCCTATAAGAAGTCGGATGGCTCCCATATCTACACGCCAGCTCCAGCCCAGGGAATACCACGGGGAGGTCAGCAGTAGGCGTTGACGGGAATCAGGTATACTAGGAGATGCTAAGCAGTGGAATAGGGCACTATAGCTTAGCAGAGCTCCCATAACAAGTCTGACGGCTCCCATATCTACACGCCCGCTCCAGCCCAGGGGGTACCACGGGGAGGTCAGCAGTAGGCGTTGACGGGAATCAGGTATACTAGGAGATGCTAAGCAGTGGAATAGGGCACTATAGCTTAGCAGAGCTCCCATAACAAGTCTGACGGCTCCCATATCTACACGCCCGCTCCAGCCCAGGGAATACCACGGGGAGGTCAGCAGTAGGCGTTGACGGGAATCAGGTATACTAGGAGATGCTAAGCAGTGGAATAGGGCACTATAGCTTAGCAGAGCTCCCATAACAAGTCTGACGGCTCCCATATCTACACGCCCGCTCCAGCCCAGGGGGTACCACGGGGAGGTCAGCAGTAGGCGTTGACGGGAATCAGGTATACTAGGAGATGCTAAGCAGTGGAATAGGGCACTATAGCTTAGCAGAGCTCCCATAACAAGTCTGACGGCTCCCATATCTACACGCCCGCTCCAGCCCAGGGAATACCACGGGGAGGGCAAGAAGTAGGCGTTGACGGGAATCAGGTATACTAGGAGATGCTAAGCAGTGGAATAGGGCACTAAAGCTTAGCAGAGCTCCTGTAAGAAGTCGGATGGCTCCCATATCCGCTCCAGCCCAGGGAATACCACGGGGAGGGCAAGCAGTAGGCGTTGACGGGAATCAGGTATACTAGGAGATGCTAAGCAGTGGAATAGGGCACAATAGCTTAGCACAGCTCCTGTAAGAAGTCGGATGGCTCCCATATCCGCTCCAGCAACACCTTTCTTTTATATAAATACGCGATGAATAAACTGAAAAAAAAGAAACGTTACAAAAAAGCGTTACGAATAAAGTGTCCGCTGACGTTCGCGCATGCGCGGTAGGCGTGTACGAAAAAGGAAACTTTATGTTATACAGTACATTACATAGATTTGTCGGGTGGACCTAAAGCATATTTATGATCCTGAATTTGAGCAGATGGCTCTAAACGAACTTTTTGATGCTTCAAACTCAAGATCGTGTTACCTCATCTACTCCTTGTGACATCAAAGGAATTACATTTTCTTTGTGATATTGTAGCATTATTTAGCAGTAATTTGGAACAAAATATGGTAAAAATATCCATAATGTTGGTCTGTGTTTCAGGAACTGGAGGTTTCGGTTGCGTCTGCCTGTGCAGGAAGAAGACGGGAGGAAACAATATGGCTATAAAGATAATGCCAAAGCGTAAAATCATTGACAGTAATGCAGTTAACCACGTAAAGAATGAGAGAATTATCCTCGATGAAATTAATCATCCATTTATAATCAAAAAGTGAGTATTCAGACTCTTTAATTTATACCGACATAGTAGACACCGAAAATGACCCCCGTTAAAATTTAAATATATATATATATATATATATATATATATATATATATACATACATATATATATATATATATATATATATATATATATATATATATATATATATAATATATAAAATTCTCGTGTCATAGTTTTCGTTGCCTTACTCCTCCGAAACGGCTTGACCGATTTTGATGAAATTTTTTGTGCTTATCCGGTATCTATGAGAATCGGCCAACATCTATTTTTCATCCCCCTAAATGTTAGGGGTAGTCCACCCCTAATTTTTTTTTTTTATTTTTTAGACAAAATTTTTAATTTCTATTTTTTTATGATACAACATACAAAAATACATACAATCCTCAATTTTCACCCTTCTACGATCAACCCTTATTTTTTTATAGCCATTTTAGTAATTTAATCATTTTTCCTCTCCGTTCGAAAACTGGTCAATCGTCATTTAATTAGTTATCCCCGCCAGATGTCTACAGGTGTCACTTCTGACCCAGTAAACAGCACGGAGTAGTTAGTTTTAATTAATCCATCTTAGTTTTAATGGATGGGTAAACCATCCAGTTTGTTTGTCTTAGCTAAAGATGGACTAACAAAAAATATTGTTCACGCTATAGCATTAAGAGATTGATATTGTTTAATAGTGTTACTGTCGTAATTGTTTAATTAATGATATATAATTTTAAGGAATAAATTATAATAACTTAAAAATAATGTTTGCCTTTTGTTATTTTTATATTCCCTCATCGTTCACAGCGCTCCATGCTTATTTCACGCATATACCACATTCTTACATACATACAATATACACATTCTAACATACATACATACTTACAATAAGTAAGCTATTTTTTGTCTACACTAGAAATTACTAGGAAATTATTTATATGGCAAAACAACGTTTGCCGGGTCAGCTAGTATATATATATATATATATATATATATATATATATATATATATATATATAGGCGCACGGTAGTGTGCCAGGCAAAGTTCCGGCCAAAGCATACTGTGTGTATATTACAGGAGGTCTTAGAGCCGATTTTTACCCTCTCATAATGTTCAACCAGGTAAAGATAAAGTTATGAAATTATACAGAGATATTATACTACTAGATGTGAGTAAAACTGAAAACTTTCATAATTCTACATCGAATAGTTTCTGAGATATAAGTGATCGAAAATCGGGATTTATAGGACTCACCGACTGACTGACTCATCATCATTAGGCACTTCCCATGATGCTAGAGACTTGAAATTTTGCAGGATGATTGATATGAAGGTGTTATTAAAGGAAAAATCCTGAAAAGTTGTGTTTGACGCCGCTTCCTGGGCGGGGGCGTGCCAGTTTTGTACTTCCTTCGGAAACCCATCATTTCGTCCGAAACCCATGATGTGGGGTATCAAATGAATCGTCTCGGTATGAAGAAACTATATTTGATGTTTTAAGAAACATTTAGACGCATATAGGCTTGGTCAAAATCTTATAGCAGATGTCAGTCTGTATGTTTGTTCCTTATACAAATCCGAACCGTTTGACCGATTTTGACTAAACTTGACATACAGGTCGGTCTTGATCCGGAGAGTGTCATAGGCTAGTTCAAAATCGTCTATCAGCTGTTTGCCTAACTGTTTGTTCCTTATACAAATCCGAACCGTTTGACCGATTTTGACCAAACTTGACATACAGGTCGGTCTTGATCCGGAGAGTGTCATAGGCTAGTTCAAAATCGTCTATCAGCTGTTTGCCTAACTGTTTATTCATTATACAAATCCACACAGTTTGACCGATTTTGACCAAACTTGGCACACAGGTAGGTCTTGGTCCGGGGAATGCACTAGGCTAGGTAAAAAAGGTCTTTTAGCTGTCTGTCTGTATGTTCGTTCCTTACACAAATTCACACCGTTTGGCCTATTTTGACCAAACTTGCCACGCAGGTAGGTCTTGATACGGTAGTCCATATTACCTATGACTTTTTGTTCCATCGGAAAGCCATCATTCCTTCTGAAACCCATCATGTGTGGTATCAAATGAATCGTCTTGGTAAGGAGAACCTATATTTGATGTTTTAATAAGCATTTCGACGCATCTTAACAAAAACACGTGTGACTTCTTTCTTAAATGTAGCAAATAAAGTCATAGGGGTTCTCTGCATAATATACTTCAAAGCAGATACTAAGTTTTTCAAATTCGAGCCATCTAAATTACAAAGTTTAGGATCACAAACCCAAAATGTATCGTCTTTGTTCTTATATTTTTCTTGAAGGCCTTCTGCACTTTCCCTATTGTGATCTTTATCCTCGGGATAAGGTTCCTGTGTTTTACAGTGCAATAGTTTAGTTAAGAGAGCAATCAATTTGACCTCTAGAGTAATGTCATCTGGAAGAGCTTCTAACTTTTCTAGTCTAGTGATTAGATGTATGTAGGGTGATTATTGGTATCAAATATCAAGCAGTAAGGAGAGCCTTATGCAGAATCCAAAGACCCTGGTTTTATATGAAGTACAAAAGCCAGTAGGTATGCGGCAACTAAATTCTATTTAATACATAGAAAAAAGTAATGAGATCCCAAAAAAAACATAAATGTGAAATAGAGGCCAAGTTCCTCCCCCACAAGGAAACACTCCCTTCCCCCAAAAGCGAGAAATATCTCCTCCTAAAACCCCCCAAAAACGCCTTACCATTCTACACTCCAAAAAAAGTAGTATGAGTTGGGGTATTAAGTATACGATATTTTCAACCAAAAATATTTGCCAATACAAGAGATGATACAAGAAAGAAATGTCCAAGTTCATTACTTGGAAGACCTCATAGTTACTTACTAAGAACAGTAAAGACACTTCAACTGACCTTTAAAAACAACAATAAAAGTACTTATATCCAGTTACTAAAATATTACTTTCCTCAACCAGGTATATTCTTAAACTTGGCAATGTTTTATTTGTGCCGAAATTATCTTTAGAGAGAAAACTAAACATTGCCAAGTTTAAGAATATACCTGGTTGAGGAAAGTGATATTTTAGTAACTGGATATAAGTATTTTTATTGTTGTTTTTAAAGGTCAGTTGAAGTGTCTGTACTGTTGTTAGTAAGTAACTATGAGGTCTTCCAAGTAATGAACTTGGACATTTCTTTCTTGTATCATCTCTTGCATAGGCAAATATTTTTGGTTGAAAATATGGTGCACTTAATACCCTAACTCATACTACTTTTTTGGAGTGTAGGATGGTAAGGCATTTTTGGGGGGTTTTAGGAGGGGATATTTTTGAGGAAGGGAGTGTTTCTTTGTGGGGGCAGGAACTTGGCCTCTATTTCACATTTATGGTTTTTTGGGGATCTCATTACTTTTTTCTATGTATTAAATAGAATTTAGTTGCCGCATACCTACTGGCTTTTGTACTTCATATAAAACCAGGGTCTTTGGATTCTGCATAAGGTACTCCTTACTGCTTGATATTTGATACCAATAATCAACCTACATACATCTAATCACTAGACTAGAAAAGTTAGAAGCTCTTCCAGATGACATTACTCTAGATGACAAATTGATTGCTCCCTTAAAACACAGGGACCTTATCCCGAGGATAAAGATCACAATAGGGAAAGTGTAGAAGGCCTTCAAGAAAAATATAAGAACAAAGACGATACATTTTGGGTTTGTGATCCTAAACTTTGTAATTTAGATGGCTCGACTTTGAAAAACTTAGTATCTGCTTTGAATTATATTAAGCAGTGAACCCCTACGACTTTATTTGCTACATTTAAGAAAGAAGTCACAACTGTTTTTGTTAAAATGCGTCGAAATGTTTTTTAAAACATCAAATATAGGTTCTCCTTACCAAGACGATTCATTTGATACCCCACATGATGGGTTTCAGAAGGAATGATGGCATTTCGATGGAACAAAAAGTACAAAATGACATAGGTAATATGACACTCCCGTATCAAGACCTACCTGCGTGGCAAGATTGGTCAAAATAGGCCAAACCGTGTGAATTTGTATAAGGAACAAACATGCAGACAGACAGCTGAAAGACCTTTTTTACCTAGCCTAGTGCATTCCCCGGACCAAGGCCTAACTGTGTGCCAAGTTTGGTCAAAATCGGTCAAACGGAGTGAATTCGTGTAAGGAACAAACATGCAAACAGACAGCTGATAGACGATTTTGACCGAGCGTATGACACGACCCGGATAAAGACCTACCTATGTACCATGTTTGGTCATAATTGGTCAAATCGTGTGGATTTGTATAAGGTTTAAACAGTTAGGCAAACAGCTGATAGACGATTTTCTAGCATCATGGGAAGTGCCTAATAATTTTGATGAGTCAGTGAGTCCTATAAATCCCGATTTTCGATCGCTTATATTTCAGAAAATATTCGATGTAGAATTATGAAAGTTTCCAGTTTTACTCACATCTACTAGTATAATTCCTGTGTAAAATTTCATAACTTTATCTTTATCTGGTTGAAAGTTATGAGAGGGTAAAATCGGCTCTAAGCCCTCCTGTAATATACACACAGTATGCTTAGGCCGGAACTTGGCCTGGCGCACTACCGTGCGCCTAGATAGCTGTTAGGCGGCCTGCCATGGTACACCTACTTTATATTAAATAGCTGTTACTCGGCGTGCCATGCTATACCTACTTTATATTAAATAGCTATTACCCGGCGTGCCATGGTACACCTACTTTATATTAAATAGCTGTTACCCGGCCTGCCATGGTACACCTACTTTATATTAAATAGCTGTTACCCGGCGTGCCATGCTACACCTACTTTATATTAAATAGCTGTTACCCGGCGTGCCATGGTACACCTACTTTATATTAAATAGCTGTTACCCGGCGTGCCATGGTACACCTACTCTATATTAAATAGCTGTTACCCGGCGTGCCATGCTACACCTACTTTATATTAAATAGCTGTTACCCGGCGTGCCATGGTACACCTACTTTATATTAAATAGCTGTTACCCGGCCTGCCATGGTACACCTACTTTATATTAAATAGCTGTTACCCGGCGTGCCATGCTACACCTACTTTATATTAAATAGCTGTTACCCGGCGTGCCATGGTACACCTACTTTATATTAAATAGCTGTTACCCGGCCTGCCATGGTACACCTACTTTATATTAAATAGCTGTTACCCGGCGTGCCATGCTACACCTACTTTATATTAAATAGCTGTTACCCGGCGTGCCATGGTACACCTACTTTATATTAAATAGCTGTTACCCGGCGTGCCATGGTCCACTTACTTTATATTAAATAGCTGTTACCCGGCGTGCCATGGTACACCTACTTTATATTAAATAGCTGTTACCCGGCGTGCCATGGTACACCTACTCTATATTAAATAGCTGTTACCCGGCGTGCCATGCTACACCTACTTTATATTAAATAGCTGTTACCCGGCGTGCCATGGTACACCTACTTTATATTAAATAGCTGTTACCCGGCCTGCCATGGTACACCTACTTTATATTAAATAGCTGTTACCCGGCGTGCCATGCTACACCTACTTTATATTAAATAGCTGTTACCCGGCGTGCCATGGTACACCTACTTTATATTAAATAGCTGTTACCCGGCCTGCCATGGTACACCTACTTTATATTAAATAGCTGTTACCCGGCGTGCCATGCTACACCTACTTTATATTAAATAGCTGTTACCCGGCGTGCCATGGTACACCTACTTTATATTAAATAGCTGTTACCCGGCGTGCCATGGTCCACTTACTTTATATTAAATAGCTGTTACCCGGCGTGCCATGCTACACCTACTTTATATTAAATATCTGTTACTCGGCGGCCATGCTACACCTACTTTATATTAAATAGCTGTTAGGCGGCGAGCCATGCTACACCTACTTTATATTAAATAGCTGTTACCCGGCCTGCCATGGTTCACCTACTTTATATTAAATAGCTGTTACCCGGCGTGCCGTGTTACACCTACTTTTTATTAAATAGCCGTTACCTGGCGTGCATTGCTACACCTACTTTATATTAACCTCCTAGGTCCACATATGATGCCAACGCTTGATTTAATGAAAAATATATCCGTCTGACAGCGGGTGTCTGCTTTAAGAGTTAATGGAACCCCCCAAAAAAATATGGTCTTTGAAAGGTTCTTTTTTTTTAAAGGGAAATAAAAAAAAAAAGTTAACTTTCTGTGGGCAATAACTTCCTGATAGTCAAAGAATGCCAGACTGATTTACTTTCATATGATAGTTCAAATTACATGCTCACTTATACAGGCAATGAAAAAGAGCACCGAAACCCTTACTATTACGCCTCATGGAAATTGAGGACAATACACGAGAAACACCTATTTACACTTACAAAGATACGGCTTTTCCCCCTTGGAGAATAAGGAATTTAAGAGTAAATCTAACATTATCAAAAATAAAGAAAAATGAGCCTCTAGCCTCAACTATGTACAGTAAAATTTTTACAGCATTGAAATCCGAGAACCCACACGCCCTAAAGATATTTACTAACGGCTCGGAAACAAGTTTCGGTACAGGTTCAGCTGCAATTTTTGGCCAAGGTTTCTATCAAGAAAAACTTCCACAAAATGCAAGTGTATACAGTGCTGAATTACAGGCCATTCTGTTAGGTATCAGCAGAATACAGACTACTGATTATAACCAGGTAATGTTATTTACTGATTCGCTCAGTTCCTTAGTCTCTCTTAACAACATATACACAACACACCCCATTCTCAAACAAATATTAGATGATAAACACTGGTTACAGGAAAACAACATACAAATTAAAATGATATGGTTACCCGGACATGAAAATATTTCTGAAAGCACTAACGTAGACGAACTAGCAAAATTAGCGACACGAAGAGATACAAATGACATTGATCTCTTGACATTACAAGATATTAAAAGACTTACTTACGCTAAAACTTTAAACAACTTGCAGCGATATTGGCAACTTACACGAGACAACAATCTCAGAGAAATTAAACATACGGCGCTGATAGCCAAATAGTTGATGCGCCGTTAAAAACGAAAAAAAAAAAAAAGTAATCATAGAGGTTAAGCTTGGTCATCAAGCTCACGGGATGTGAGACGAGAAGAAGTCGTCTTATGTCGTTTAAGAATCGAACATACTTTACTCACACACTCGTTTTAGCGCGGTTCCTCCCTCCCCCATAGGGAGGAACCCCGCTTATAAGGTTGATATCCGGAAGTGCCGACTAGAAAATTTTGAGTTTCAGAACCCCTAGAGACCGAAAATGATGGTGGTTAAAATTTGTATATATATATATACATATATGTATATATTTATATATATATATATATATATATATATATATATATATATATATATTTGTCTGTTCGCTCTCTAGGTCGAAGACGAATGGTCCTATTTTGATGAAATTTGGTACAAAAATCCGTCGTCCAATTTGAAAGGTCAAGTTCGTTAACCAGCGAAATCCGCTTACCGGAAGATGGCGTTTGGGGCGAAATTCGCGCAAAAAAAAATCGTAACGCTTACGTTTTTGAGTTCATAAGCTTCTAAGTACTCGTTTTATATGATTCCTGGGCTAGGAAAACGAATGAAACCATTTTCAAGGCGATAGCTTTAACCGTTTTCGAGAAAATTGGAAAAATATTTTTTGAATACCGTTTTTGGTTTGGGTACTTAGAATCATGGGATTCAGTTGAAACATTTTCTGCATCTTCTACTTTCATCAAAACTAATATGTTGAAATTTTGGTTACGTTTGGAGTTATGGAAGGGTTAGAATAAAATATTTTATTAACAGACATAAAATGTTTTAGTAACTTTGTTTACTTTCCTTAATATCTCGAAAAAGGTTGAGAATCTTGGTAATCGGAAGAATACCATTAGAAATCTTATTAAATGCTCTAAAAAAAAGGTTCTAATGAAAGTTTTTATTAGGCGATGTCAATCGGAGAAATAAGAGCTTAAAACTTTAAAGTAATTGATTTCGCTTATTCGAACTGTTTTTTTTTGTCTGTTTTTTATTCCTTGTTATTTTTTAATTGCTTATTGTTGGATAATGTATTTGAAAATGAAACAGGTTAAGAAAAATAAGAAAAACAATTTAATGTTAGAGATATGGATTTCCAAGATATATAGCTTTTCAACTGCCTAGCGTCCTTCCTAGGGAGGGTTCTTTGTCTTTGATTTTGGTACTTAGAATTGTGGGATACAGTTGAAACATTTTCTGCATGTTCAAGTTTCATCAACACTAATATGTTGAAATTTTTGTTACGTTTAGAGTAAAGGAAGGGTTAGAATAAAATATTTTATTAACAGACAAAAAAAGTTTTTATAACTTTGTATAATTTCGTTAATTTTTTTTTTTTTTTTTTTTTTTTTTTTTTTTTTTTTTTTTTTTTTTTTTTTTTTACGGCGCATCTACATCTAGGTCATTAGCGCCGACATCCAGGGTGCAGCGAGGAATTTTACCAGCGAGCCGTGGGATGATAAAATTCCTGCCGGAGGTTGGGAATCGAACCCACCATCTCCCGCTTATGAATCCAAGGCGCTAGCCATTAGACCACGGGAGACCCCGAATTTCGTTAGTATCTCGAAAACCGTTGACAATCTTGTGAAGCGGAAGATTACCATTCGGAAGCTTACTAAATGCTCTACAAAAAAGGTTCTGAAGAAAGTTTTAATTAGGCGATGTCAATCGGAGAAAAAAGTGCTTAAAGCATTAAATTAATTGATTTCGTTTATTCGGATGGTTCTTTTTGTCTGTTTTATTTCTTGTTATTTTTTAATTGCTTATAGTTGGATAATGTATTTGACAATAAAACTGGTTAAGTAAAATAACAAAAACAATTTATTGTTAGAAATATAGATTTCCAAGATTCCAAGACCTTGTCACTAGCGGGTCTGTTTCTAGTGTAGCGGACCCTTCCAGGTAAGATTGTAAATCATGACCTTTCAAGACTTTACTACTCACAGGAATGGCGTTAGTGACCTTAAGGGTTGACACGCCATTATAATAATTAATTTTAAAAAAAAGACTGGTGGAACCAAAATAATAACTGCTTCTATTTTAATCTTTCCAAATTAGACTAGGGATATGAACGGAACCGCGCTAAGATGATGCAGTCCTGCGAGACGGACTTTTTTTAATGACTAAAACTGAAAAACTTACTTGCAGACAGTGTAACTTACCTACAACAGTTAAACACATATTGACAGAATGTAGAAGACGTGATCACTTACAAATACCTCACGACATGACTGAACTATTGAAAGAGACTAGCCAATCGATAAACACTATTTTCCAACATCTAAAACACACACAGCTAGACAACAAGGTTTAATTCTAGACTCTAAAGCTATTTCTGATATCTAGTAGCTTTGGAGAAAAGATAATTCTCATTATAATTATTTGTTTATTTAATTTAATTTTTTTTTACTTAATCGTGATTTATATGCGTGAGTGTATGAATACGTATGTATGTACATGTGTATAACATGAATTACACATAGTGTATATAAAGCAATGTATATGCATGTGTTGTGCACCTGCATATACATTTGTAATGTATATAGTAATGTTTATATACATATATATATATATATATATATATATATATATATATATATATATATATATATATATATATATATTATAGTTTACATACTTATAACCGTTATATTAATTTGTAAAATACTTTTATTGTAAATTAATGTTTTTACTTCATATGAAATATCAATAAGAAATTGTAACAAGTATAAACAAGTGTAAGAAATTGTAACAACTGTTTAATTATAAGAAGACATTTGTAATTAACGGACGAATCATTTGTAGTTTCAAACACCATCAACCGTTTTCCCGCTAACTCTTTTATATATTTTTTACAGTAAAGGAAGATGGTTTTTCAAGAAAAGAATTCTTCTATAAACAGCACGTTTGCAGCAAAGGAAACCGTACCGACCAACTGTTTTAGTTTAATGATATTAAGACGATACATACTACTTTTGTTGTTCCGTTCGAGTTGAGTTTTCTACAGCCCCAGGTAGAGTTTTAGCGCGGTTCCTCCCTCCCCCATAGGGAGGAACCCCGCTTATGAGGTTGATACAATGAAACAATCCGAAAGTGCCGACTAGAAAATTTCGCGTTTCAGAACCCCTAGAAACGGAAAATAACGGTGGTTCAAATTTGTATATATATATATATATATATATATATATATATATATATATATATATATATTTATATATATATATTTGTCTGTTCGCTCATTTCTGGCTTCCCTAATGGTCCGATTGTGATGAAATTTGGTACAAAAATCCGTCGTCCAATTTGAAAGGTCAAGATCGTTAACCAGCAGAATCCGCCCATTGGAAGATGGCGTTTGGGGCGAAATTCGCGCAAAAAAAATCGTAACGCTTACGTTTTTGACTTCATAAGCTTGTAAGTACTCGTTTTATAGGCTTCTTGGGCTAGGAAAACGAATGAAACCATTTCCAATGCGATAGCTTTAACCGTTCTCGAGAAAATTAGAAAAATAGTTTTCGAATACCGTTTTTGGTTTGGGTACTTAGAATCATGGGATTCAGTTGAAACATTTTCTACATGTTCTACTTTCATTAAAACTAATATGTTGAAATTTTGGTTACGTTTGGAGTTAAGGAAGGGTTAGAATAAAATATTTTATTAACAGACATGAAAAGTTTTGGGAACTTCGTATACCTTCCCTAATATCTCGAAAACTGTTTGAAATATTGGCAAACGGAGGGTTACCATGCGAAAGCTTACTAAATGTTCTAATAAAAAGATTCTGAAACAATTTTTGATTAGGCGATGTCAATCAGAGAAATATGTGCTTAAACTTTGAAGTAATTGATTTCGCTTATTTGAACGGTTCTTCTTTTTTGTTTTTATTCCTTGTTATTTTGTCATTTCTTATAGTAGGGTAATGTATTGACAATAAAACAGATTAATAAAAATAAAAAAACAATTCATTGCTAGAAATATATCAGGCTGAACCGTAAGAAATGTCAGTTTTGGATTTTTCGATTTCCTTCAAATGACTTGAAACTGTCGAGGCTCCTACTCCGAGTTCTTTGGCATGTTCCCTAGTGTTTGTCATTGCTTATAGTAGTCAAATGTATTTGTCAATAAAACAGGATACGTATAATTAGAAACAATATTCAACTTCACACAGGTTAGATACTATGAGGGAATAGAGAGTCCGTTCACTGCCTGTGGGTCCACAAAAAATGTTCCTGCTACGAGTTAATCCTCAAGAGTTGTAAATATACCCCAGGTATCTGCCGACACAAATACAAAGCCTAGCTTGGTTTTGGTACTTACAATCATGGGATTCAGTTAAAACATTTTTTGCATGTTTGAATTTCATCAAAACTAACATGTTAAACTTTTGGTTACGTTTGGAGTTGAGGAAGGGTTAGAATAAAATATTTTATGAACAGACATGAAAAGTTTTGGGAACTTCGTTTACTTTCATCAATATCTCGAACGCGGTTGGGAAATTATGATCAGTGGATAGAAACTATTTGAAAGCTTTCTAAATTTTCTACAAAAAAGATTCTGAAACAATTTTTGATTAGGTGATCTCGATCGAAGAAATAAGTGCTTAAAACTTCAAATACGTCTGTTTAGTTCTTATGAACGGTTTTTTGTCGTTCTTTTTGTAATTTTTGTCTCTTTCCCTTAGTTTATTATTGCTTTTTATTTTTGTAATTTTTTATGTTACGAAAATTTATTTGTGTGTAAAACAGGATAGGTAAAATGAGACCCATTTTCTGTTGCTAAAAATAATGAAAAGTTTTGGGCACTTCGTATACTTTCAATAATATCTCGAAAACGGTTGAAAATTAGGGAAGCGAAAGGTTACCATTCGAAAGCTTACTAAATGGTCTACAAAAAAAAAAAATTCTGAATAAAGTTTTGAATAAGCGATGTAGATCGGAGAAATAAGTGCCTAAACTTTTAAGTAATTGATTTTGCTTATTCGAACTGTTCTTTTTGTCTGTTTTTATTTCTTGTTATTTTTTAATTGCTTATAGTTGGATAATGTATTTTACAATAAAACAGATTAGGCAAAATAAGAAAAACAATTCATTGTTAGAAATATAGCTTGCCAAGAGAAAGATTCGATGACGTCTTAGAATATTTTCAATTGACTTTATTCTGTTGGTTTTTTATTTTATTTTTTAATTGATTTTATTTGTAGAATTATTACTGTAGTAAAAGAACACAGGAATATGTGAATAACTTTGATATTTTCCAATTCTTTGAAACGTATGAAATGAAGTATCGGTAGAAGAGGATTCTAGGGTCTTGCGGACCTGACCCCAGGTATAGCCAGTCATAAAACCCTTTGAACAAAGGCAGAGGAAAATATTATCTGTTTCTATTCTAAGCTTTTCAAATGACAATAGGGATATGAACAGGAACCGCGCTAAGATGATGCAGTTCCTGCGAGTCGGACTTTTTACTGTTTATATCTCCGAGCAAAACAGTCGAAGCCCCAGAAAAAATGCACTCAGAGTCGGGTTCAATGAGGCGTATTCCAGGTCGGTGATATGCTGCCAGAATATTGATGGTTGAGTTATTGTTTAGTGTTAGTGTAATTCCAACAGTCTGTATGTTTTGTAGTGTTGGTAAGTAGAGTTCAGTATGTATTAATCGTCTCTGTACAAGTATAGCGACTCCACCCCGTCTGGTCTCCTGGTCAGTCCTGTACACAGTATAACCAGGAATTCGTACTCTGTCTGTTTCGGTTAGGTGTGTCTCCGTAATACATGCTACGTGTACAATATGTCTGTTCAGGAAGTCAGCCAGTAAGTTCACACGGTTCCTTAGTCCCGCGGCGTTCCAATTTAGGAGGGTTAGGTATCGGTGAGAAGTTAGATTAGAACCATTTTCAGATGAAAAAAGTGAAGACAATAATTTAGTGAAAAATGTTTAATTTGCGGTAAGAACTGCTTTATGAGAGTCCTCAGGAATTTTGAAATGTCGAAAGTTCGTTTTGTAGTTTGGTCCTGTTTTGTCTGTGATGTTTGTAGATTTTCTCTTTCTGTCCATATGTTTGGTCGCGGAGCCTCCGGGATGGAGGTTGGGTGTTTTGTGTCGTGTATAGTGGAAGGTGTTCTTGTGGTTGAGTAGGTGATGCGGCAAGCGTCTTGTGCGAGATTTTTCATGATTCATATACACTTGACATCCCCTGTATCTTGCACTGTGGTAGCCGCCACAGTTGGCACATTTGGCAGCAGTGGACCTGTCAGTGCAAAGAGAAAGGGGATGGTCTCCTGCACATTTAGCACAATTAGGATCCAGACGGCAGTGCTTTTTAGTATGGCCAATCCGTAAACAGTTCCCACATTGTACGGGACGTCCGGATCGGCGTCGGGTTTCCACGGTAAAAGCCATGTTACACAGCCTATTTAATTCAAGAACAGATTTGCCTTTTTCATTATTATCCAGCTCAAGGGCTACTAAAGGTGTGGGGAATCTATCTTTATTATAGAGCCTCGTGGCTCTCTGTGCTGGATAGCCTCGCCTCTTCAAGTCATCTAGGACATCATCCTCGGAGACGTTGAAGGGCAAGCCTCGTACTACAGCAGAGAAGGTTCTTCTGGGCTAGAAATTAAAACATATTTAATATCTGGAGTTTCGTCAAAAAACTTGGTTACGTTTCTAAAGTCCTCAATATTGGTCAAAGGTATAGTTATTTTCTTATATAGCATTTTGCAATCAAATGCGGACTTTGCAACTCGTTCAAGTTCTGCAACTAGCTGTTTAGTGTCAATGAATGAGTTTTCGTGATTGTCGGACAAAACTACAAAAATAGACGGAATTTTAGGAGACTGGGGGCTCTCAAGGATGACAGCAGTTCTGTTTATCTGTCTGGTCTGTTGTCTGTTTGGTCTCGGTTTTTGAATCGGAGAAGAAGCAGAAATACGAGTAGTATCATCTTCAGTCTGTATTTCAGATAATGGGGAAAATCTATTATTGGTCGGAGTCGTAACTACCGCAGGAGTTATTATTCGGGCATATGTATTTCTCTTGGGTTTAGGTTCTTCGAAAGATTGAGCGTCCATTGAGTCCAGACTGTCTGTGTTGATTAGAAGTGACTCGTTGTCATTGGTTATGTGAGGAAAGTTAGAGTTGAGGTTACTACTACAACAGCTCTATAAGGTTAGAGTTGAGGTTACTACTACAACAGCTCTATAAGGTTAGAGTTGAGGTTACTACTACAACAGCTCTATAAGGTTAAAGTTGAGGTTACTACTACAACAGCTCTATAAGGTTAGAGTTGAGGTTACTACTACAACAGCTCTATAAGGTTAGAGTTGAGGTTACTACTACAACAGCTCTATAAGGTTAGAGAATAAATGATATAGAGAATTCATATCACCTGTTTTGGCCGGTTCTTCTGTTGAGGTTATGTTTGAATCGCATTTAATATTTTCCACACTTTTGCAAAGAATTTTCGCAGCCGAGGAAATGTCTAGCTTTCTAATCTGAGGAGGGTCTCGGCCAGTCATTTCACACCCGTCATAACACTTTTTGGATCCAATAAATAGTAATAATAATAATATAAACAATAGATTAAGGATATTTAAGAAGTACACATTCAAGCACTGGCTTCAGCTTGGAGGAGAGTTATCCTTCTGCCGCTCCTCTCAGTAAGTAGCCAAGAAATACACAAGAAGGCAAGCATTAAACTGGATACATGCATAGTCCAGTCATGTGAGTGTATTACCTCGCCACCAAATGCTGAATAGAAACAGCACTGGCTTCAGCTTGGAGGAGAGTTATCCTTCTCCTGCTCCTGTCAGTAAGTAGCCAAGAAATCCCGATAATAAACAATAGCACCAAGTAAACACGATCACCTATGTTTCTAATCTATATATATATAAAATCACCTGTAAGTTTGTCTGTCTGTTTGTTCTTTGTACAAATCCACACCGTTTGACCAATTTGGACCAAACTTGGCACACATGTACTTCTTGATACGGGAAATCTCCTAGGCTAGGTCAAAATCTTCTAGGCTTCACAGTTCGGGAGTAAGGAGTTCGAAAATGTCAAATATAGAAGAGTGAATTGTCAGAAATAGCCATTTTCTTTCCAATGCTGCCTAGGTGAATTGCCTAGGTGGAGATTAGCAAGCCAACAACACATTCTGCTTTTATTGCGAACAAATTTTGATTTGGGAACAAAAATTTTCAGTTTAAGCCTTTGTATGTTTACCTTAATTATAGCCTTATTTTCTCAGAATTTGGACTAATATTATCATATAAGATCAATTTTATTAATTTCTGATGAAGATGTAGGTAGGACAACACTGGGCTTCTAGAAGCCATTAACCATTTTGTTTTTAAGTTTGGTGTGTTTATCTAACTTCCAAAACTTTTTAGTTTCCGCAAAATTTGTGTGTATTTCTAAATTATAGCCTTATATTCTTAGAATATTGACTAATATATATTAATAAATAATTTGGAATATTAAGTTTTTGATCTGTTGACTTTCCAGTTGCCATTTTCTTTCCAGTGTTGCCTAGGTAGAGATTAACAAGCGAACAAAACTTTTTTTTTTTTGCGAAAGGTTTTTCTTTTGCGAACAAAACTTTTTTTTTTGCGAAAGGTTTTTCTTTTGCGAACAAAACTTTTCAATTATAACCTTTGTATGTTTATCTAAATTATAGCCGTATATTCTCAGAATTTGGACAAATAATATCATATAAGATTAATTTTAGTACTTTCTTTTGAAGATGTAAGACCACACTGGGTTCCTAGAAGCAATTAACCTATTTTTTATTTTTTTTTAAGTTTGATGTGTTTCCATAGTGAATTATTTTTATTTGCTTAAAAAAAACTATGTCTTCAATATTAACCCATGAATCTGCACAGAACTTTATAATTTAAATACTTTTAGTTCTTACCCATACCACCTAAAATCATCATGTGACATAAAAAAATGTTGTGTTTATCTAAATTATAGCCTTATATTCTCAGATTTTGGATTAATATCATATATTAGTAAGTAATTTGAAATATTAAGTATTTGATCTGTTGATTTGGAGTTTCCCGTTTGTTTTCCATAGTTAAAGTTTTTCTTTTTGCGAATTGCATTTTATCTCATGCATTTGCTTAACATAAACTATGCCTTCAACATTAACCCATGGATCTGTATAGAACTTTAATAATTTAAATACTTTTAGTTCTTTACCGTACCACCTAAAATCATTTATATGTAACGTACAAAAATGTTGTGTTTATCTAAATTATAACCTTATATTCTCAGATTTTGGATTAATATCAAATATTAGTAAGTAATTTGAAATATTAAGTGTTTGATCTGTTGATTTGCAGTTTCCCGTTTGTTTTCCATAGTGAAATTTTTTGTATTTGTGAATTGCATTTTATCTCATGCATTTGCTTAACATAAACTATGTCTTCAACATTAACCCATGGATCTGTACAGAACTTTAATAATTTAAATACTTTTAGTTCTTTACCGTACCACCTAAAATCATCTATGTGTGACATGATATTTAAACATTTGGGTCATTCCATGTCAAATCAACCCAAAAAAATAGGATTTGACACCCATGATCTCAGATTTCAATGAAACTTGGCATGTTCATTCCTTTCATGGATATAAGTAAGAATATAAAATAGTTTTTCTCAATCTCAAATAGTTTAATTTCATGCCCTGCTAAAGTATTTCAAATTTTGCAGTTATCATCGATTGGACAAAGGAAGTGCACTTAGTTCTAGAATATAAATCATACCTATCGACCAATGTTGATGACATTTTCTATGACAATACTTCCAGAAAAGCCAGAAAAGGAAATAATATAAGCATAAAGTTATTACAAATGGTCTGAAAAAATCCTGAAGTGTTAAAATTCATTTTGTAAAAATTAAATATGGCGTTCCACACTAAGTGGAATATCATCAAACGATAAAAACAAAATCACTGAAATATTGTTTTATTATTATTCTAAAAGGTATACACTATCACATGAAAAAATAAAATGTATGTTTTTTTCACTCTTTAATTTTTTTTTCGTTAAATACAAAAAATTGATTAATTAAAATTTTAGCTAACAATATATTATTTTTTATAGTACAGCGATTTAATTTTAAAAACTATAAAAAATAACCCAAAGCTATTCAGAATGAAAACTACCTGCATGTACAAAACATTCATTACTTCAGTGAAGGGTTTGCTGGGCAATACAAAATGAAATACAACTTAATTTTTATCACATGTAACTGCACACCAGTAACTAACATTAAAATTTGAAATATTAAGTTTTTGATCTGTTAACTTGCTGGTTTCAGTTTGTTTTCCATAGTTGAATTTTTGATTTGCGAATTGCATTTTATCACATGCATTTGCTTAATAAAAACTATGTCTTTAACAATAACCCATGGACTGTCCGAACTTATAGCAGGCTCAATATCTACTTGGCTCATACGGAGAATTGTAGTGTTTGTCATTAAACTAGATGCAACATTAGCAGACGACGACGAGAGACGATGGATTATCACTGTAAATAATTTCATTTTGACAAATCATAATTTATATTATTATATCATATAATCTTATCAAAAGTGCATATACAGAATTCGTACCTTTATGTTTAGTATCGGAACAAATGAGAAAAGTAGTGGATTTGTTTTTGAAAAATAATGCTGCTGTAAATAATTGAACAGTTTCTCATGACCACAATCCTGATTGAATTTTGTTTTAACAATCGCAAGAATAAGCCATTGCAAGAACGGACCTTTTCTTTTCATTAATCAGTTATTCTATTTTATTAGATTCATTTACATTCATTCTTTTTTTTTGTATTTCTTTCAATTAATTTATAATTTCGGTATTGTAATTAGTTTCTTTTTCAATATTATTTTTTTTATTTTTTTTACGACGCATCTATCTGGGTCATAAGCGCTTTCAATATTATTTTTTTTTTTTATTTTTATTTTTTTTTAACGGCGCATCTACATCTTGGTCATTAGCGCCGGGCTATCTACAGGTTGCCACCCTTTTCTAATGCCAACAGCACGTGTTCGGTCACCCATTCAGGTACTGACCACGCCCGACGTTGCTTAACTTCGGTGATCTATGGGAGCCGGTGCATTCAACGAGGCTATGGCCGTTGGCACTCAATATTATTGTTACTATTTTTATTTGTATTATTATTATAGTTGTTATCATTACGCTATCATATTTCTCTATTTTAATATTATTATTATTATAATACATAAAAAAAATGTATATTACTTTGATTGTAATGCAGGGAGTATTGGCAGATGGAACCTGCAGAACCTAAATGAACTCCCACAGTATAAGGATACTATATTGTGGAACAAAATAAGAAAAAGCCATTGAATTTGTTCCTCATATAAATCCAGCCCCTCTCCTCTACTCCATCTTCACCGCTGATATCCCCACTAATCCCAGTACCATTACCACAACTTTTGCAGATGATACTGCAGTGCTTTCATGTTCTGCCAACCCGCAGCAAGCCTCAGAAGCGCTCCAAAATCATCTATTGGAAATCGAGATGTGGCTAAAGAAGTGGCGAATTAAAGTTAACGCCGAAAAATGTAAGCACGTCACATTCACACTGCGGCGCAGTGAGTGCCCATCTGTTACCCTAAACGAATCCCTCATTCCCAAATCCGATGTTGTTCGATACCTAGGCTTCCACCTCGACAAGAGACTTACTTGGAACACACACACAAAAACAAAACGACAAGAACTAAACAGACGCTACGGCCTACTTAGACGACTAATAGGTCCCAAATCAAAACTCAGTACTGAAAACAAACTAACAATCTACAAAACGATTATTAAACCGATTTGGACATACGGCATTGAACTATGGGGTACAGCAAAACCTTCCAACATAAACCGAATCCAAACCTTCCAGTCCAAAGTCCTTCGCCGGATCCTTAATGCTCCCTTCTACGTCAACAATAATATCATCCACCGAGACCTCGAAATTCCCTTTGTCACCGAATTAGCTAAAACCCGCTTCTCCACTTTTCATTCCAAGCTATCCTTTCATCCCAATCCCCTTGCCCAATCCCTTTCCACAGATGCGATCCCTTCCAATCCCCCGAGACGCCTGAAAAGAAAGTGGCCTAGGGACCAACTGTAACACTTAAAAACATTATTCATTCCTTAGGGAGTGACAGCAATGGCTGCCTTCTCCCCTCTGTTCTTCCTTGTGTATAGCGATGTATGAGATATTTATTTACTTATTGTATTTAAGTATACAGATTGTAAATATTCAAAAAAAAAAAAAAAAAAAAAAAAAAATATATATAAATCCACAGCTTTTGAGCGATTTTGACCAAACTTGGCACACAGGTAGGGGTTGATACGGGGAGTGTCATAGGCTAGGTCAAAATCATCTGTCAGCTTTCTGTCTGTCTGTTTTTTCCTTATACAAATCCACACCGTTTGACCGATGTTCACCAAACTTGGCACACAGGTAGGTCTTGATAGGGGAAGTGTCATAGGCAAGGTGAAAATAGTCTACCAGCTGTATGTTTGTTCCTTACAACTATACAATATAAAGTTGGTGTAGCATGGCACACTGGGTAACAGCTAGCATAAAATACATGTTTACAGGTTGTGTCACATGAAGGATTCAATCAACCTTTACATCGTTATGGAGTACGTACCTGGAGGGGAGCTGTTCGAATATCTAAAGGAAGCAGGAAGATTCCCTGAATCCACGGGTAACTTGAAAATATACATATAGATTAATCATCTATAGTTTACGACAAGTTTTATTAATTTTTTTTTATTAATATATTGACTGTATAAGATATTTAAACTAGAGGTTCTCGTTTTGGTCAAGCCAAGATCCTGTACATCCTGATAAGGCAAGCCTTAATCTGGAAGTCACCCTAAGGCCTAAGGGATAAGTAGATTGGTAGGGCGTTTTAATCAAGAGCTCTGACGATCGGGCTCTAAGAAGGGAGGAGGGGTGTAGTAAGAACTCTAAACCACCTCTCTACTTACGTTAGGGTAAACCACCTGTCTACTTACGTTAGGGTAAACCACCTCTCTACTTACGTTAGGGTAAACTACCTCTCTACTTACTTTAGGTTAAACCACCTCCCTACTTACGTTAGGGTAAACCACCTCTCTACTTACGTTAGGGTAAATTACCTCCCTACTTACGTTAGGGTAAACCACCTCTCTACTTACGTAAGGGTAAACCACCTCTCTACTTACGCCAGGGTAAACCACCTCTCTACTTACGTTAGGGTAAACCACCTCTCTACTTACGTTAGGGTAAACCACCTCTCTACTTACGTTAGGGTAAACCACCTCTCTACTTACATTAGGGTAAACTACCTCTCTACTTACAATAGGGTAAACCACCTGTCTACTTACGTTAGGGTAAACCACCTCTCTACTTACGTTAGGGTAAACCACCTCTCTACTTACACCAGGGTAAACCACCTCTCTACTTACGTTAGGGTAAACCACCTCTCTACTTACGCAATGTTGGGCAAAACTAAAAACTAAAACTAAAATTAAAACTCAATTCACTTTTTGGAATAAACTAAAACTAAACTAAAAATTGCAACCTAAAAAAAAACTAAAACTAAAATTTTACTAATTAATGGATTTTAACTAAACTAAAACTAAAACTAAATCTTTGGGAATTGACTAAAACTAAACTAAAAATTTAGTTTAGTTTAGTTTAGTTTAGTTTAGTTTAGTTTTACTAAAATAACATGAATTAATTATAAATCATATGTTATTTCAATAATTAAGTAAATTATTAAAACTAATAGAACTTGCTTAAAAATAAGAAATTGTGGCTTTTTCTCGTAATTTGAAATCATATGTTCTTTGATAAACTAAATTAGTAAACGAAAAACTAAAACTAAACTAAAATCACAAATTTAGGTCTCCTTTACTAAGCTAAGCTAATTGCATTACTAAAAACGGAGTCCATATGATTAATAATTATACAAATCTAAAACTAAACTAAAACTAAAACTAAAAATATAACATTAGTTTAGTTTTAGTTAGGGGAAACTAACGTTAGTTTAGTTTACTAACGTTTGTTTTGCCCAACACTGTACTTACGTTAGGGTAAACCACCTCTCTACTTACGTTAGGGTAAACCACCTCTCTACTTACGTTAGGGTAAACCACCTCTCTACTTACGTTAGGGTAAACCACCTCTCTACTTACGTTAGGGTAAACTACCTCTCTACTTACGTTAGGGTAAACCACCTCTCTACTTACGTTAGGGTAAACCACCTCTCTACTTACGTTAGGGTAAACCACCTCTCTACTTAGGTTAGGGTAAACCACCTCTCTACTTACGTTAGGGTAAACTACCTCTCTACTTACGGCAGGGTAAACCACCTCTCTACTTACGCCAGGGTAAACCACCTCTCTACTTACGTTAGGGTAAACCACCTCTCTACTTACGCCAGGGTAAACCACCTCCCTACTTACGTCAGGGTAAACCACCTCTCTACTTACACCAGGGTAAACCACCTCTCTACTTACGTTAGGGTAAACCACCTCTCTACTTACGTTAGGGTAAACCACCTCTCTACTTACGCCAGGGTAAACTACCTCTCTACTTACGTTATGGTAAACCACCTCTCTACTTACGCCAGGGTAAACCACCTCTCTACTTACGGTAGGGTAAACCACCTCTCTACTTACGCCAGAGTAAACCACCTCTCTACTTACGCCAGGGTAAACCACCTCTCTACTTACATTAGGGTAAACTACCTCTCTACTTACTTTAGGGTAAACCACCTCCCTACTTACGTTAGGGTAAACCACCTCTCTACTTACGCCAGGGTAAACCACCTCTCTACTTACGTTAGGGTAAACCACCTCTCTACTTACGTTAGGGTAAACCACCTCTCTACTTACACCAGGGTAAACCACCTCTCTACTTACGTTAGGGTAAACCGCCTCTCTACTTACGTTAGGGTAAACCACCTCTCTACTTACGCCAGGGTAAACCACCTCTCTACTTACGCCAGGGTAAACCACCTCCCTACTTACGTAAGGGTAAACCACCTCCCTACTTACGTCAGGGTAAACCACCTCTCTACTTACACCAGGGTAAACCACCTCTCTACTTACGTTAGGGTAAACCACCTCTCTACTTACGTTAGGGTAAACTACCTCTCTACTTACGCCAGGGTAAACCACCTCTCTACTTACGTTATGGTAAACCACCTCTCTACTTACGCCAGGGTAAACCACCTATCTACTTACGTTAGGGTAAACCACCTCTCTACTTACGCCAGGGTAAACCACCTCTCTACTTACGCCAGGGTAAACCACCTCTCTACTTACATTAGGGTAAACTACCTCTCTACTTACTTTAGGGTAAACCACCTCCCTACTTACGTTAGGGTAAACCACCTCTCTACTTACGTTAGGGTAAACCACCTCCCTACTTACGTTAGGGTAAACCACCTCTCTACTTACGTAAGGGTAAACCACCTCTCTACTTACGTTAGGGTAAACCACCTCTCTACTTACGCCAGGGTAAACCACCTCTCTACTTACGTTAGGGTAAACCACCTCTCTACTTACGTTAGGGTAAACCACCTCTCTACTTACACCAGGGTAAACCACCTCTCTACTTACGTTAGGGTAAACCACCTCTCTACTTACGTTAGGGTAAACCACCTCTCTACTTACGCCAGGGTAAACCACCTCTCTACTTACGTTATGGTAAACCACCTCTCTACTTACGCCAGGGTAAACCACCTCCCTACTTACGTTAGGGTAAACCACCTCCCTACTTACGTCAGGGTAAACCACCTCTCTACTTACACCAGGGTAAACCACCTCTCTACTTACGTTAGGGTAAACCACCTCTCTACTTACGTTAGGGTAAACTACCTCTCTACTTACGCCAGGGTAAACCACCTCTCTACTTACGTTATGGTAAACCACCTCTCTACTTACGCCAGGGTAAACCACCTCTCTACTTACGTTAGGGTAAACCACCTCTCTACTTACGCCAGGGTAAACCACCTCTCTACTAACGCCAGGGTAAACCACCTCTCTACTTACGCCAGGGTAAACCACCTCTCTACTTACATTAGGGTAAACTACCTCTCTACTTACTTTAGGGTAAACCACCTCCCTACTTACGTTAGGGTAAACCACCTCTCTACTTACGTTAGGGTAAACCACCTCCCTACTTACGTTAGGGTAAACCACCTCTCTACTTACGTAAGGGTAAACCACCTCTCTACTTACGCCAGGGTAAACCACCTCTCTACTTACGCCAGGGTAAACCACGTCTCTACTTACGTTAGGGTAAACCACCTCTCTACTTACACCAGGGTAAACCACCTCCCTACTTACGCCAGGGTAAACCACCTCTCTACTTACGTTAGGGTAAACCACCTCTCTACATAAAGGTTATATTATTATACAAGAAAATAAATTTGTGACTAATATGTTTCACTAAAATTTAACGTAAAGTCCTTTATCTTAGCCATACAAATATATTTATATTTTGTAAAATGATATTCTTCTTTTCAGCTTTGTTTTACGCTTCCCAGATCGTGTTGGCCCTTGATTACCTCCACTCTAGGAATATAGTCCACAGGGATTTAAAACCAAGTAACCTCCTCTTGGATCGAGATGGTTATCTCAAGATTGCAGATTTCGGATTCGCTAAGAAATTCACTTACAGGTAAATGTTGATAAAGTAACAGTCTAAGTGGCGCTGGTTAAGCACTTCTCTTAGGTTGGTGACGGCTTATTGTACCATTCTAAATTAACCTCAGCTGTCGATGCAACAGAATAAACCCAATAAAATGTCTATTCTAGAAAAACAAGATACGAAAATGAGAAACATTAGCCCTGTCAATTTAGCCGAACATTTAGTTACTCAAAATTTCTATGAACTTTAGGGTCACTATCATAATGAAATTGGAAGAAGTCCTTATTGATCCAATCAGTGCAAAGGAATGTTTTCAAGTTCAAAGGTGGCAAAAAAACGGAAGAAAACTTTTATCTTTTTTCCATTTTTTTTTTTTTTTTTTTAATTTTAATGAAACGGTTAGTATTATGAAAAAAATGATATCAGACAAAAATTGTGGATCATGTAACTTGTCCTTCCATTTTTATTTATTTTTTTTTATAACATTAACAATTTCTTAGAAATTGTGATTCCAAAATTTACTTCAGTTATACCCATCATAAGCATGACTACGCTGGCTGTGTACATCATTGGACGTATTATAAGAAAACCCATTACTCTGCGTGACTAATATGTTAATATTGAGAAGATGAAGTGAAAATAAACGGATTCCTTTAGTTTACATGGCCGTGAGCAGCACTAGACATAAACTTTGCCTACAGATTAATTGTCTATGTGACAGTATCTCTCTACCTGTTTCAAAGTCCCAACAAAATAACTGTTAATTTTGAACATTACATCAAAGTGAAAACACGATTACGATAAAATTAACAGCCAAAAACCTCGCCAAGTTGCGATTTCAACCATGTATGAAATGAGGGTCATATAATATCAGACCCCTCTAATAATATTAGACTGATATTTGATAATATTAATATCAAACGGCCTGATAAAGTAATTTATTTTTTTTTCTTGTCTGTTGTTTTGATAGTACAGTAGAACTTGGATAATTCGAAGCTCTAGGGACCGATAAAAAAGTTCGAATTATCCAAAATTCGAATTACAAAAGTTTTTGAAAATTAAGGGGGTAAAAAATCGAATTTCATATTTTCTCACATTTTATTTCAACAATAACAAATATTTCATAAATTGATGATTACGTGCATATGTAATAAATAATTTATAAAAAAAATAAAAATAAAATTCTATTGTTTTGAAAAAAGTCATTTTCATCGGCAAGATTTTTTTCATTATTTTTCAGGTGAGTTGATAAAGTGTTAGGAGGAATTCTAAAGTCCTTGGCAATTTCAGATTTTCTTTATTCCATTTTCAACTTGTTTAATCGCAGCTATTTTCTCTGGCAACGTTAAAGTTTTATAACTTCTAGGCTTCGACATCTTAAATCAAGAAGTCACTGAACTGCAGTGTACACCGGAAATTCAACACAAACAATACAACAGATCTAGACGCTGACTCACTTATAACTGAATAAGAAATGAAGATGGGAGGGACGGTGGAAGGGAATTCTAGGATAAAACAGGATGGTGTATGTAACTACAACCCCTGGAAGGGAGGAAGCGCGACCCACCACTTTGCAGAACTCCTAGACTCCAAGAACTAGACTACGGGTCATTCCATGTCAAATCAACACACTTTTTTTACATCTCATAGATGGAACCGCCGCGCTTCTTGTCCCAGAACACCTACATCCGTATCTTACTATCCTTCTTACCCGAGGGGACAATATTTTTAAAAAAAATTAAGATCGAATATCTCCCATTGGAGGTAAAGACTCGTAAAAAATTCAAATTATCCAACATTTTATTCGAATTAACCACGATTTTTTTACATTGTTTATGCCCTAAATTCTAGGGACCGAGAGAAATATTCGAATTAATCACGATTTCGAATTATCGAAGTTCGAATTATCCATGTTTCACAGTATTTTTTTCACTAAAACACGATAAGTAAATGAGAAACACGTTTATATTTTGTATTGACTTATAAAGCCATGCTTTAGAATTGGGAGAGCAGGATTGTGTAATTTCAGCTTCTGTGTGGGGTTGATACCCTCAGTTTCCTGTGCCTTGACGCCTTAGTATCGCTTTTTTTCAAGATTTTCGAGTAGGTGTTATCAACAAAAAAAAATATTTTTTCTATTCTAATCTTTCCAAATGTAACTAGGGATCGAAAAAAAAACTTTAAATAGGGAGTAAAGAACATTAAATTCTGCTTCAAATGAACTGGTCGAAGTTCAAATTCGGCCAGGTAAACGTGCAGCAATCGCTAGCCAAAAAACAACACTTTTTTCCAATTTTGCGAAAAACTGTGACGTGCCTACTTTCAACGAGTTACAGCTTGGATTCGTCAATAATTTTGATGCACCCCCCTCCCTAAAAGTTAACAAGCATCAATAACTGATTCGAAGAAGCACAAAAACGTATAAATTTGAGCAATATTAAAATTTTAAATCACTATTGGGCCAAAATGAGAATTAGTGAAATTTTCATTTGATCGCATTTTGCAAAATGTTGGTTCCTATCAGCCACAATTTACTTCTGATTCCATTCTACATCTATCAAATAACAGTATACGCTGTATGTTGAGTGTCCGAGAAATTATCACTGTATTTCTATATTTCTTCAGTGAAGCAACGAAATTAGAAGCATATTGTATTAAAAATGACTGCATTTGAAGTAAATAGTAAATTAAAAACATGAATATAAATTTATTCACTCACACGGTATTTATTCAGTGAAATTATGTTAAGCTAATGGAATTACATTAGGTTTTTATTCCTTTTGAAGGCCCAGGTTGAGGTTCATCGTCAAATGGAGTATCTTCTATCACAGTATTATGAAACAGCATTAAATTCTGCGTCAAATGAACTGGTCGAAGTCCAAATTCGGTCAGGTAAAATTGCCGCAATCGCTAGCCAATTTTTTTCCAATTTTGTGAAGTACTATAGTAAGCCCAATTTTAACAGCTTGGATTAATGTTTCTTTTGATAGTCCCTCTCACTAAAAGTTGAAGAACATCAATAACGGAATCCAAAAAGAACAAAAACTTATAAATTTGACCAATTTTAAAATTTTAAATTTTATCCTCATAAAAAAATCAGTCCCATAACAGGCCACGAGGGCCCTGAGGGGCAGATACTATAGGGGAATCTGATTCATAACCATACGGCACACTAGGGAGGTAGTATGCTGAGTACTATGCTCCGGCCGCCTGATTTTCCCCTTCGCTGCTTCGACTGCTAGTCATTAGCAACCAAGGTACCCATTGATAAATTTATTAAAGGCTGGGTTGGCCTAGGGACGGTCAGGGAGGCCGAATTCAACCCATGAATTCCGAATCTCCGAAAAATGCCGTTCCATCCAAATATAGATCCTCTGAGATTTTAGGAGGCTTGGGGTCTTTAAAGTAGTAATCCTTCCTTCACACTACTTTATATATACATATATATATATATATATATATATATATATATATATATATATGTATATATATATGTATATTTATATATATATATATATATATACATATATATATATATATTTATATATATATATATATATATTTATATATATATATATATATATATATATATATATATATATATATATATATATATATAGAGAGAGAGAGAGAGAGAGAGAGATACTTTTATTTTCTTGTTGCAGTACTGGGACAATTTGCGGGACAAAGGACTACTTGGCTCCTGAAGTATTCGAAGGGCTTCGATATACCCGAGCTGTAGATTGGTGGGCCCTGGGTTTGTATATTTCATCTAGTTGTATAGTTTAATTTCCTTGTTATAGCTCTTGTATTTATTGTAATATTTCTTTCTGTCCACAGGTGTTATCATTTATGAAATGCTGAAGGGCGAAAAGCCATTCAGCGCCGAAGAGCCAGATGATATGATTTTGAAGATCCTTAACAGGAAGGTAAAAAACTCGAGGTATTTCTCCTCTCCTGCATATCATCTCATCCGTAAATTACTTAAAAAGAATCCTAGCAAGAGGCTTGGGAATTTGATAGTAAGTTGCTTCCCTTTTACTACTAATCCTTCAAACAAACGTCAAAATCATATGATGAGCCAAAACATGATAATTAATAATTTTAAGCCAAATCTAATTAACAATACTTTTCATAAATATTTCTTAAATAAGCATAATATTTTCTGAGTTTATTCAATTTTAGCATTTTAATATCTTATGCTTGTACAAGAACAGCAACAACAAAGAAAGTATTGATAATGGGGGTCTAGTGGCTATCGCCTTAGATTCATAAGTGGGAGATGGTGGGTTCGATTCCAACCGGCGACAGGAATTTTATCATCCCGGTTAGCAGCCGCTACTAAAGCCGCGACGACACTAGGCTGGTTAGCAGCCGCTACTAAAGCCGCGACGACACTAGGATGGATGGCAGCCGCTACTAAAGCCGCGACGACACTAGGCTGGTTAGCAGCCGCTACTAAAGCCGTGACGACACTAGGCTGGTTAGCAGCCGCTACAAAAGCCGCGATGACACTAGGCTGGTTAGCAGCCGCTACTAAAGCCACGACTACACTAGGCTGGTTAGAAGCCGCTACTAAAGCCACGACGACACTAGGCTGGTTAGCACCCGCTAATAAAGCCACGACGACACTAGGCTGGTTAGCAGCCGCTACTAAAGCCGCGACGACACTAGGCTGGTTAGCAGCCGCTACAAAAGCCGCAATGACACTAGGCTGGTTAGTAGCCGCTACTAAAGCCGCGACAACACTAGGCTGGTTAGCAGCCGCTACTAAAGCCACGACGACACTAGGCTGGTTGGCAGCCGCTACTGAAGCCACGCCGACACTAGGCTGGTTGGCAGCCGCTACTAAAGCCGCGACGACACTAGGCTGGTTGGCAGCCGCTACTAATGCCGCGACGACAATAGGCTGGTTGGCAGCCGCTACTAAAGCCGCGATGACACTAGGCTGGTTAGCAGCCGCTACAAAAGCCGCGATGACACTAGGCTGGTTAGCAGCCGCTACTAAAGCCGCGACGACACTAGGCTGGTTAGCAGCCGCTACAAAAGCCGCGATGACACTAGGCTGGTTAGCTGCCGCTAGTAAAGCCGCGACGACACTAGGCAGGTTGGCAGCCGCTACTAATGCCGCGACGACAATAGGCTGGTTGGCAGCCGCTACTAAAGCCGCGATGACACTAGGCTGGTTAGCAGCCGCTGCAAAAGCCGCGATGACACTAGGCTGGTTAGCAGCCGCTACTAAAGCCGCGACGACACTAGGCTGGTTAGCAGCCACTACTAAAGCCGCGATGACACTAGCCTGGTTGGCAGCCGCTACTAAAGCCGCGATGACACTAGGCTGGTTAGCAGCCGCTACTAAAGCCACGACTACACTAGGCTGGTTAGAAGCCGCTACTAAAGCCACGACGACACTAGGCTGGTTAGCACCCGCTACTGAAGCCACGACTACACTAGGCTGGTTAGCAGCCGCTACTAAAGCCACGACGACACTAGGCTGGTTAGCACCCGCTAATAAAGCCACGACGACACTAGGCTGGTTAGCAGCCGCTACTAAAGCCGCGACGACACTAGGCTGGTTAGCAGCCGCTACAAAAGCCGCAATGACACTAGGCTGGTTAGTAGCCGCTACTAAAGCCGCGACAACACTAGGCTGGTTAGCAGCCGCTACTAAAGCCACGACGACACTAGGCTGGTTGGCAGCCGCTACTGAAGCCACGCCGACACTAGGCTGGTTGGCAGCCGCTACTAAAGCCGCGACGACACTAGGGTGGTTGGCAGCCGCTACTAATGCCGCGACGACAATAGGCTGGTTGGCAGCCGCTACTAAAGCCGCGATGACACTAGGCTGGTTAGCAGCCGCTACAAAAGCCGCGATGACACTAGGCTGGTTAGCAGCCGCTACTAAAGCCGCGACGACACTAGGCTGGTTAGCAGCCGCTACAAAAGCCGCGATGACACTAGGCTGGTTAGCTGCCGCTAGTAAAGCCGCGACGACACTAGGCAGGTTGGCAGCCGCTACTAATGCCGCGACGACAATAGGCTGGTTGGCAGCCGCTACTAAAGCCGCGATGACACTAGGCTGGTTAGCAGCCGCTGCAAAAGCCGCGATGACACTAGGCTGGTTAGCAGCCGCTACTAAAGCCGCGACGACACTAGGCTGGTTAGCAGCCACTACTAAAGCCGCGATGACACTAGCCTGGTTGGCAGCCGCTACTAAAGCCGCGATGACACTAGGCTGGTTAGCAGCCGCTACTAAAGCCACGACTACACTAGGCTGGTTAGAAGCCGCTACTAAAGCCACGACGACACTAGGCTGGTTAGCAGCCGCTACAAAAGCCGCGATGACACTAGGCTGGTTAGCAGCATCTACTCAAGCCACGACTACACTAGGCTGGTTAGAAGCCGCTACTAAAGCCACGACGACACTAGGCTGGTTAGCACCCGCTACTAAAGCCACGACGACACTAGGCTGGTTAGAAGCCGCTACTAAAGCCACGACGACACTAGGCTGGTTAGCACCCGCTACTGAAGCCACGACTACACTAGGCTGGTTAGCAGCCACTACTAAAGCCTCGACGACACGGCTGGTTAGCAGCCGCTACAAAAGCCGCGATGACACTAGGCTGGTTAGCAGCATCTACTCAAGCCACGACTACACTAGGCTGGTTAGAAGCCGCTACTAAAGCCACGACGACACTAGGCTGGTTAGCACCCGCTACTAAAGCCACGACGACACTAGGCTGGTTAGCAGCCGCTACTAAAGCCGCGACGACACCCGGCTGATTGGCAGCCGCTACTAAAGCCGCGACGACAATAGGCTGGTTGGCAGCCGCTACTAAAGCCGCGATGACACTAGGCTGGTTAGCAGCCGCTGCTAAAGCCGCGATGAGACTAGGCTGGTTAGCAGCCGCTGCTAAAGCCGCGATGAGACTAGGCTGGTTAGCAGCCGCTGCTAAAGCCGCGATGAGACTAGGCTGGTTGGCAGCCACTACTAAAGCCGCGATGACACTAGGCTGGTTAGCATCTATATCAGGGGTACATCATCCATCCCAGAGGATTTATGCCGGAAACCTTGAGATTCTTCCTAATCCCGATCAGCTTCCATGCCTTGGGATAGGCTGTATTGAAGATTTTCAATAGGGAGGCCTTCGCTTCCCTAGGGAGCATCATCGGTATCAGGTAGGGTACATCATCCATGCAGGAGGATTTATCCCGGAGACTTTCTTTAGATTCTTACTAATCCCCAGTTTCTGTAGTAAATGTTGTTAGCTAGTTTTTGTGTAAGATGAGGCCAATAAATTCCCATTGGCGGGCAAGCCCACGGGAGGCTTGCTCCGTGATACTGTATTATTTGAAAACTTAAGTAGCATCGAACTACTTAGTCATGGTCCTTCTGAGCAAAAAAAAATCATTGTTTGTGCCAGAGGAATATTCGAAACGTTTCGTGACTACTTCCCAGTCAGGACATTATTTATTCTTATGGTGATTTGGGCTGCATCAAATGTGTTGTGCGATGAGTTGACAGAGCTTACACATCAAATCATTATGCTGAGGTGATTTTTAATTCCATGCGCTTTACTCTTCACCGAGTAGCAAACGACATGATCTATGCTGTTAATGCTTGGCAGCCACATGATTACAAGAAGACTGTCAACTCAGATGAAAACTCTGGATAAGGAGTTTTCCTTTTAAAGTATCGACTTACAATGATTTTTATTACAACAAAACTGAACGAGGAAAATTGGTAAATAAGAACTTTAATAATAATTTCATTTCCTCAACATTCACACAGAAAAAATCATGTGAAGTTGCGTTATTCCCACCTGTGAAGGCACTGCCATCCTATCAACTTCCCCTGATCCTTCAGTAGCATCCCAACACCTGCAGGAACATCTTGCCGCTTTTCAACATTGGAGTGAAATGTGGAGAGTAAAAATCAACCCGGAAAAATGTAAGCAGGTTACATTCACTCTCAACCGGAGATCATGTCCTTCTGTACATCTCAAGAACACTCCACTACCAGAATCAAACGAGGTTCGATATCTAGGATTATACCTTGACAGCCGACTGACATGGAACCCTCACACAAGTCTGAAAAGACAAGAACTGAACAAGAGATACGGACTTCTTAGAACACTCCTTGGGCCCTCATCTAAATTATCGATACAGAACAAACTAACGATATACAAAACAATCATTGGACCAATCTGGACATACGGACTTGAACTTTGGGGATGTGCAAAAACATCCAACATCAATAGAATACAGGCATTCCAGTCCAAAGTTCTCCGAAAAATTGTTAACGCCCCTTTCAACGTCTCAAACAAAACCCTTCACAATGACCTTAACATTCCATTTGTCCTTGACCTTGCTAAAACCCGTTTCCAAATGTTCCACTCCAAATCGTCCTACCATCCTAATCCTGAAGGTCTATCCTTATCGTCCCAATCCCATCCAGACAATCCTCCCAGGTGGCTCAAGAGACAGTGGCTCCGTTTATTTTGTATTCCTCATTTAATTGATATTTTAACTATTCACTTTGACTTTTAATACATTTAAACATAAAGAACATAATATGCTTTTTGTTATTTAAAACCTTCAACTCCTTTTCAAAATCAATATTATTGCCAAAAACATTTTTTATGTAAACATTTTTATTTTATGGCAGAAACCGATCAAGAACAGACAGTATTTGTTTTTGTAATACAACACTTTAATTATTTCCCAAGCCAAAACCTTTAATAATTTATAAATTAGGATGTTTTTGTTTTAGTTTTCCGCCTATTTAAAAAAGTGCATCAGACGGGTGTCTGAAATAAACTATTCAATTACTACCTTTTGTGTGGAGTTAACTCATTTCTATGTCCTCATTATTTTTATCAACAATTTCGCATCGAAATGTCCTAAGTAAATTTTAAATTAATATTTTTTTTTCTTTTCAGAACGGAGCAGAAGATGTAAAAGGGCATAAGTGGTTTTTAAGTATTAACTGGGAAAGTATCATTCGCCGAAACGTCGAGGTAACCTTCTCTTTCTGTAAATCTACTGTATCGCACTAGTGTATCGCACTAGTGTATCGCACTAATGTATCGCACTACTGTATCGCACTACTGTATCGCACTACTGTATCGCACTACTGTATCGCACTAGTCTATCGCACTACTGTATCGCACTACTGTATCGCACTACTGCATCGCACTACTGTATCGCACTACTGTATAGCACTAGTCTATCACACTACTGTATCGCACTAGTGTATCGCACTACTGTATCGCACTACTGTATCGCACTTCTGTATCGCACTAGTGTATCGCACTACTGTATCGCACTAGTGTATCGCACTAATGTATCGCACTACTGTATCGCACTATTGTATCGCAATACTGTATCGCACTACTGTATAGCACTAGTCTATCGCACTACTGTATCGCACTACTGTATCGCACTTCTGTATCGCACTAGTGTATCGCACTACTGTATCGCACTAGTGTATCGCACTACTGTATAGCACTAGTCTATCGCACTACTGTATCGCACTAGTGTATCGCACTACTGTATCGCACTAGTGTATCGCACTACTGTATCGCACTACTGTATCGCACTTCTGTATCGCACTAGTGTATCGCACTACTGTATCGCACTAGTGTGTCCATAGTGACACAACTCAAAAATCGTTGTTTTTCAGTTCTGACTATGAAAGACATGATAAATATCTCTTTATGAACCATATCTAGGTACAACTGTATGTACCTAGCTTCAGAGCTTCTACACCAGAGGGAACTTGAGTCAGTCTTCCTGTCTTAATGCTATTACATCTACATAGGCAATAGGGACACAATTTCAGTGGAGTTTCATTTTAAATTGTGTCACTTTAGAAATACTAGTGCGATATATTTGTCAAATACCACTCACTCACCTATCATCGCCTAGCCAAAAACATTGACTGAAAAATTTCAAATTTTGCATGGACACTCCCTTTAGGATGTAAACACTCGCTAAGAACGGTATTTTTGATATTCAAATTTTTACCAAAACGTGAGAGAGATAAATTGGAAACTTGCAACATATCAGAATAAAATGCTCTCATCTGATGTTGACATTTTAATGTTAACTGTTTACTTGGCTTACCGAAGCTGTAGATGATTCAGAAATTCTCTCATAATGTAATATTTATCAGAATGATAGATGTGTGGAATTGACTGGGAAACGAAGAGGAGGAGGAGTTCTTATCGCGGTTGATAAGGACATAAATTCTAAATGTCTCTATGACAAGAAAAAAAAGTCCGACTCGCAGGAACTGCGTCATCTTAGCGAGGTTCCATTCATATCCGTAGACATAGAATAAAAACATTTATTATAGTCCGTCGGCCCGTGTACATTTCATGCAACGATTTTTAAGACGTTTCATTTTTTCACAATTGATTGTACCCGTCTTAACTAGAACAGTGCCACTTGTCAGCTCGCGAGATAGTGGTGGGAGTGGCTGATACGGTGTTGCAAACATAGGAAAAATATGATGATGTGAAACCATTTTAATATTCTTGAATGTTTTTGGAGAAACTCATTGCATTATACAATAATCATTGGCACTTGTCAGCTGGCCGGCCAGCGGTGGACTGCTTGTCACCTGGTGGTCTAAACGGCTGCTGGAGATCCGTGGAATTAGGTATATTAAATAGGTACCTGTTGATGGTGTCTAGTTGGACAAGAAGGGTGCACTCCCCCCTGTGGCTTCATCTTCGGTCAGTTGGTGCCTTTTCACCTCCGTTGCCCGGTGGTTTGTGTTTGCTACTCGGCCATTGTATAATGTTCAGTAAAGCCGGCCAAAGAGAACAAAAAATGCTTTATGAGAGCTGGTAGACTACGTCTGTCCCGACTTGACCGGGGGTGGTTCGCCCAGGTGAGGTAGACGGCGCCACCGTCGACGGAGTCCAGGCGTACAAAAACAATTTAGGGTGGCAACCCTAAACACTTGTATTTGCAGTGAGATTAACGAAAAAAATTGTCAGCTGCTCATATGTTGGTGGAAAACTTGTCAGCTGCTCATATGTTGGTGGAAAACTTGTCAGCTGCTCATATGTTGGTGGAAAACTTGTCAGCTGCTCATATGTTGGTGGAAAAATTGTCAGCTGCTCATATGTTGGTGGAAAACTTGTCAGCTGCTCATATGTTGGTGGAAAACTTGTCAGCTGCTCATATGTTGGTGGAAAACTTGTCAGCTGCTCATATGTTGGTGGAAAACTTGTCAGCTGCTCATATGTTGGTGGAAAAATTGTCAGCTGCTCATATGTTGGTGGAAAACTTGTCAGCTGCTCATATGTTGGTGGAAAACTTGTCAGCTGCTCATATGTTGGTGGAAAACTTGTCAGCTGCTCATATGTTGGTGGAAAACTTGTCAGCTGCTCATATGTTGTTGGAAAACTTGTCAGCTGCTCATATGTTGGTGGAAAACTTGTCAGCTGCTCATATGTTGGTGGAAAACTTGTCAGCTGGGGGTGTATAAGCGCTGAGCGCATGAGCGTCGAGTGAGAACATATTTTTCTATTAATATTTGCACAAACGAATACCGAATTTCGTTGCAATACAACAACAATCGTGGCCGGTATAGGCAAATAACTACTTTGGGTCCGGAGTAACGCCCCCCCTCCTCCTCCAGAGGAACCAATTTCGCTGGTTAACGAACTCGTTAAATCATTTGCTAACTCTGGTGTGTATCGTGTTAACGATAGTTCATGAAATGTTCGACCTGATTCTTTACATTGGCAAAACTTTTTATTTATGAACGTATTGACATGAAACAAACACTAAATGTTAAGTGAAGCTTACCACAATATATCAGTGAAAATCGGAAAAGCCGTTTCTGAGATTAGCACAGACAAAACTTCTAAAAATCATTGTTTTGGGTACTATTGCATTGATAAAGTACTTTTCCCCATCTTCCAGATACAGACAGCGATCCGTTAGAATTGTATTATGTGTATAGATTCGTATTAAGGTATGATAAAAAAATATATTATTTATTCGTATAAAATACTGTAAAAATTATTATATAATTTATTAATAATAATATTTTAATAATAAAACTGTGTAATAAAAAGAATGTCAATTGTCTTCTGATTCTAACTCTTCACCTTCAGAATCATCACTTTCGATGTCTGCAGTACATTATTTTATTATTTTTATCTGAGAGCAAAGTTAACTAATGTACTCTTCAAATGTACAGATGTTAAATAAACGTATTACTAAAAAAAAAAAAAAAATAAAAAAAAATAAAATATTCGCTGAGCTAGACCGTGGACAGGCAAATATAATAACGGTGGTTCAAATTTGACACGAAAATAACGTTGGTTCAAATTTGTATATATATATATATATATATATATATATATATACAAATTTGAACCACCGTTATTTTCGTTCTCGGCACTTCCGGATTGTTTCATGAGGTCAATCTCATAAGCGGGGTTTCTCCCTATGGAGGGAGGGAGGGAGGAACCGCGCTAAAAGGAGACAGAAAATTAGCAAGTGTCATCAGGGACCAGGGCTAAACAGCTGTAGTGGTGAAGGGTTTCGTTGCCTTCATAATTACCATTCGCATTTGAAGCATGTGGAACTATTGCACAGCCATTCAGGCTTACTATTTTGTTTAGAAAATGAAATAAAAATAATATATTTTATTTTCTGTTTCCAGGCTCCAATAATTCCAGCTGTAAACTACGAGGAAGATTTGATGTCAGTTTGCGAGAGGGAAGAAAGGATGCTTGCTGACTTTTAACTTTTATCATTTTCACTTCTATCAATATGTGATATATATATATACTATATATATATCTTTACCCCGTAGGTAAAGGGGTTTGTAATAATTCAGAGAGCCAATTTTCCATAACTTTGAACTATTAAAATTCTCCGTTACTTATCGAAATAGTTTAAAGAATATAAATATAAAATATAAAAATAAGTATATATACAATATATTTGTGTGTGTGTGTGTATTCAAGTGAACTATAAATCAATGATGAAAATGAGGTTATGTATATTCATGCCCTTAATGGAATAATTTGAATTATTTTTTTTACGAATGTCTATCACAAAATTATTTACTTTATTAAATATTCTAAGCCTTTCCTTGGAGAATGCTGGATTGACTTCCTAACTACAATTAACAGACACACGCCACAAACTTACCTGTGGAACATTGTGACGTGGCGCCCTGCGGGGAGTGAGAACCTGCTTTCTCTACCTCTTTGGACTGATAACATTTTGTGTTTTATATTTTATTCGGAATTCGCACCACTTGTAAATGTTTACTATCCACCAAAGATAGTCAATTTTCTTCTCCATTTTGGATGTAATAGTTTTTGTACACAATTTAAGATTTTTATTCTTCTGTTTTTTTCCCGTGGTCGGTAGGCCTTGGTTAGAAGAGGCGTCGGTCTGGGGGAGTCTGTGAGAAAATGGCGTAGAAGCAGGTGCTAGAAAAAAAAAAGTTTTCTTTGCAAGTATGAGGTTTCCAGCTTCTAAGGAGGGACTGAGGCGTCCTTTTTGTTAATAATGAAAATGAAGATCCAGTAGCACGAAGAGGCGGCATTTGTCTTCTCCGTTTATCGTTTTGGCCGAACATGTGATTGGAACTCCATGTGGTAGGCTTTTAGAGCATATTGTGGGACAAATGAGTGAGTAACCCATACATTTTATCTTCTGCTGGACACCAGTCTCCACGTTTCATTTATCTCCAGGCCTCATTTAAAATTTTTGTCGTTCAATTACTGCCATGAGTGGAAGTAACTATATTGTGTATAGTTTAAAAATTTGGGAAAAGTTTAAGTTTACTATCGCTAAATAAGTTATTGGCAATGCCAGATTACCAAAATTTTGTGTTGTTGTAATTTGATATTGGTGGCTATGCCAGGTTGTGGAATTGTACATGTAGTTGCAATTCAATAATTCTTCACTATGTGTTTACTACGCCAATTTATTGGATAGTTATCGACTTAAGTTTTATCGTCATGTATTATTCTCATGTAATTATTGGCCAGGCCAGGCTATGGAATTTTATGAGTTTTTGAGAATTGTGTCTTTTCCCAAATTAAATATTATATATGTGTTTATGCCTTTATCGTAAGTCTATTTTTGGCTTCTTCCCAGATTACTGATTGTATCTGGTGTATGTTCATGATTTTATTCAAAGTCTATATTTTTGCTTCTTCCCAGTTTAATAATTATACCTGGTGTATATATATATATATATATATATATATATATATATATATATATATATATATGTGTATATATATATATATATATATATATTTATGCTTTTATCGAGAGTCTATTTTTGGCTTCTTCCCAGATTACTGATAGTATCTGGTGTATATGCATATGTGTTTATCTATCGATACCTTTTACTATATTATTCGATATTTGAATAATATTAATCCTTCTTGTGATATTTCTAAGTATTAATGATATTTAAAATATATATATATATATATACATGCTTACCCTTTATTGGGAATTTATTTTTTTTTTTGGTATTCATAGATATTGATGGTGTTTGGGTATATGTGTGTTTACATTTTTATTGGGAACTATTTGTAATATCTGGTATTTCAAGATATTTATTATATTTAAGGTATATATACGTATATGTATATGTATTTGTTTTTTTTCCCTGGGACCCTTTTGTACTTATCTCAATATAGTTACCAGCTCTGAGTATCTTGTTGTGTTCTTTTTTTTATTTGGATCACCTGGGTTTCATACCTCATTGAACCTGGCTATCCGTTGGTCTATCCGGATAAATTGTACCACCCCAGGTGTTGGTAAGTGAGTCTCGCTTTAAATTGTTTTTTTATAGTTTTAATATTCTTTCAAATTAAATTTATTTTGGTACAACATACTGGTAACAACTTACCCGCAGAAAATACCGTACACCTTTAAGTGGACTAAAAATACATGACTCAGTTTGACAAACCTCCATGACATAGCGAATACATTAGCTGAGCATTTCAGAAATATCTCAAAAACCCCTGAAAATAACCATACATATGATAACCTCATGGCACAGAATAAATTATCATTTTCGAGCACAATTACAGAATCAAACTACTTAGACAAACCATTCACTATCGACGAACTTAATTACGCACTTTCCAACACAAAAGATAGCTCACCCGGACAGGATCTTATTACCTACAGTATGATAAAACACCTCCCACACAATTGTCTCATAAAACTACTACGGCTCATGAATTCAGTTTATGACTCGGGAAATATCCCTGAACCTTGGCGTGAAAGCATCGTTATTCCAATACTGAAGCCTAATAAAGATAAATCCGACGTGGCAAGCTATAGACCAATCTCTCTTACCAGCTGTGTCTGTAAGATACTCGAAAAAATATTGAATAAAAGGTTAATGTGGTGTCTTGAATCTGGGAATCTGGGTCTCTGAATATATCTATATGGCTTCAGAGAGAGACATTCAACACTAGACCATATAGTCCGATTAAAATCATTAATCACAGATTCTCTCATAAACAAAACGGTTACACTTGCTGTATCTTTCGATATAAACAAAGCATTCGACACAGTCTGGCAAAGAATAATTATTTCTAAACTCTATGAATGGGGTGTTCGTGGGAAGTCGCTCAAATACATCAGTGCCTTCCTTTCGAACAGAACGTTCAGAGTCAGAAATGGAACTTGTCTCTCAGATGTCTTTAAGCAAGAAATGGGTGTGTCAATCAAGGCAGCGTTCTCAGTACAACTCTCTTTCTTATTGCTATGGACTCGGTCAAAGATCACATACCTCCCGATGTGCAGTACTTTCTTTATGTTGATAATCTACTAATAGTTCACAGTTCAAACACCACAGAAAATGCACAGAATAAAGTACAAGAAGCCATTAACTCTCTCGAACAGTGGACTGACTTGACAGGACTGACATTCTCCACACAAAAAAACAAAATCAATATTATTTACGAGAAAAAAACGCAATATAGACTGTCAGTTAAAACTGTACAACACCCAAATACCCCAAACAAATGTTGTTGAATTTTTAGGACTACACTTCGATAAACGTCCTCATCTCAAAGAAGTCCTCATAAGAAGATCTCTAAATCTTATGAGAGTCCTGAGTAACTCAAGATGGGGTGCCGACAGACAAGTATTGCTACGTGTCTACCGAAGTAATACCAGATCCCTTCTGGACTATGGATGCGTGGCTTACTCGTCTGCCAAGCCCACTACACTAAATATCCTGACCACAATACACAATATTGGATTGCGCTTAGCACTAGGAGCTTTCCGGTCTAGTCCAGTCAAAAGTCTGTACGCAGAGACAGTGGAGCCTCCTCTATCTTATAGGAGAGCTTTATTATCAGCTTCTTATATCTACAATCTTAAATCTCACCCTGTCAAATCTTGTATTACTAAAATAATGGTGAACCATGTCATGGAGAAATATGTTCAACCCTTTGTTGTAAGATTTGGCCAAACAGAAGAGCTGTTTGGCCTAGGTTCTTGGAACATCATTACACACAAACTCGCATCGACTGCACCCTGGACGACACAATACTTCAATATAGACCTTACACTTACAAAGTATAAAAAATCAGACCCACTACCGACACTCCAATATACACATTACTTCACAGAGTACCTAAAAAACACTCAGACTGTCTTATAATATATACAGACGGATCAAAAACAAAAAATGGAGTTGGATGTGCAGCTATCATAGAGAGAAATGTATATGCCGAGAAGCTCCCACCTTATCTACTATATATTTGCCAAATACCACTCACTCACTCACTCACCTATCATCGCCCTGCCCAAACCACTTGACACAAAAATATGAAATTTTGCACCGAAAATCCGTTTAGAATGTAAACACTCGCTAAGAAAGGTTTTTTTATATTAAAATGTTTAATACTTTTAGGGGGTTTAAATTATTAAGAAGTTCCTCATCGGCTCAAAAATACTCCGATTTTGATGACACTTTGTACAAAAATCTTCCTTCTCATTTGAAAGGTCAAGTTCATTAACCAGCTGAATCCGTTTACTGGAACATGGTTTTTGGAGCAAAATTTGTGCGAAAAAATCGGGACGCTTACATTTTCGAGTCCATATTCTTGCAGGTACTCGTTATATAGGTTCCTTAAAATAGGAAAACGAATGAAACCACTTTTAAAGCGATTTCTGTGAACGCTTAAGAGAAAAACTGATAGAAATATTTTTCCAAACTAATTTTCTGTTTGGGTATTCAGAAACGATGATTGGTTCACTTGAAACTTGTACCAGGTATTTGACATTCATCTAATCTAAGATATTTAAGCTTTCGTATCGTTTGGAGGTAAGAAAACAAACAAACAACTTTATTTGTACCAATACATAGGGTATTATGCACAAACATTTTTTTTTTTTTAGGTTAAATTTAAAGATTTAAAATATTGTGGTAAAGTTTGTTTTTTATTCGAGATGATTTTATTTGTCCAAGCTGATAAAAGACGGCACTGCTGGAGTCTGGAAGAGTTTGATGGTATCTTCGCACTAGCTTTTCCATGTGAGTGAAAAATGGATGAACCTCCAATTCTCCATGGATCTGGCTGTTCCTTACGAACCAAGGAGCATTGGACACTATTCGGAGTACCTTGTGTTGAAATGTTTGTAAACGTTTTAAGTGTGTGTTACTGGCACCAAACCAGACAGGGCATGCGTATGGGTAGTATTGTAGATTTGTATAGTAGTGTACCACAGGTGTGTTTTAGGGGAGTTTGTCTATTTATTAATGGATAAATTTGTAACAGTCGTGTGTGAGCTTCTTGTAGTTTTTTGTGAATGTGATGTCACCAAGTTAGTCTTGTGTCTAGATGTACTCCGAGATAGCGTATACTCAGGTCTTTTGGAGTCCAGAGAATTGAGTGATGTCGTCAAGTCAGTCTTGTGTCTAGATGTACTCCGAGATAGCGTATACTCTGGTCTTTTGGAGTCCAGAGAATTGAGTGATGTCGTCAAGTTAGTCTTGTGTCTAGATGTACTCCGAGATAGCGTATACTCAGGTCTTTTGGAGTCCAGAGAATTGAGTGATGTCGTCAAGTCAGTCTTGTGTCTAGATGTACTCCGAGATAGCGTATACTCAGGTCTTTTGGAGTCCAGAGAATTGAGTGATGTCGTCAAGTTAGTCTTGTGTCTAGATGTACTCCGAGATAGCGTATACTCTGGTCTTTTGGAGTCCAGAGAATTGAGTGATGTCGTCAAGTTAGTCTTGTGTCTAGATGTACTCCGAGATAGCGTATACTCAGGTCTTTTGGAGTCCAGAGAATTGAGTGATGTCGTCAAGTTAGTCTTGTGTCTAGATGTACTCCGAGATAGCGTATACTCAGGTCTTTTGGAGTCCAGAGAATTGAGTGATGTCGTCAAGTTAGTCTTGTGTCTAGATGTACTCCGAGATAGCGTATACTCTGGTCTTTTGGAGTCCAGAGAATTGAGTGATGTCGTCAAGTTAGTCTTGTGTCTAGATGTACTCCGAGATAGCGTATACTCAGGTCTTTTGGAGTCCAGAGAATTGAGTGATGTCGTCAAGTTAGTCTTGTGTCTAGATGTACTCCGAGATAGCGTATACTCTGGTCTTTTGGAGTCCAGAGAATTGAGTGATGTCGTCAAGTTAGTCTTGTGTCTAGATGTACTCCGAGATAGCGTATACTCAGGTCTTTTGGAGTCCATTGAATTGAGTGATGACCAATTTTCAGCTGTAGTAAATTTTCATTTTGGAATTTTCTGAGTGAAAAAACTTTACATGAAGATTTAACCGGATTTATTGCTAGGTTCCATCTTCGGAACCAGGATGACACCTCATCTGCCGCTTCTTGTAAGTGATGAATCGCTTCCTTGAGGTCGGTGCTCTTCGTGATGATGAGTGTGTCGTCTGCAAAGGTTGCGAGGGCTAAGTTGACTGGTTCAGGAATATCGCTGCAGTTCAAGATGTACAGCAATGGGCTGAGTATGGCCCCCTGCGGTACGCCAGCTTTGATGGTTCTCTTCGTGCTGAGTGTTGTCTTCACCCTCCCTTGGAATGTCCTACCACGAAGAAAGGAGGAAATGACGGAGTAGAGATAAGCAGGAAGCTTGGTGTTCCGTAGCTTGTGCAGGAGTCCTTCGTGCCAAACAGAGTCGAAAGCGTTGGCTACATCGAGAAACAGTCCAGTGGCGTATTCCTTCTTATTAAAACTCTCTGTAATAATTTCGGAGACTCTTTGTAGTTGTTGGACTGAGGAATGGTTCGGCTTAAATGCGTACTGGTGGTTAGGTATGCTGTCTAAAAGATGGCTCCTTAATCTAACTTCAATCAGCCTTTCAAGAAGTTTTCCCATTGTATTCAGCAGACTTATTGGCTGATATCAGTCAGCGTTGTTCTTCGGTTTCCCAGGCTTGTGGATGAAGATCACAATGGCATGTTTCCATTTTTCAGGAAAATGTCCTCGCCGGAGACAAGCATTGAAGGTACTCGTTAGCAGGCTGATGCATTTCCTGGCTAACTGTTTCAACACCGAGTTCGTTATCTGATCTTCTCCAGGTGATTTATTCTTTGGAAGTCTACGTATGAGAAGTGAAATTTCTTTGGGCTGTATGAAGTCGTTTGTACTTTCAGTTAGTCTTGTTTCTGAGAGTGAAGTGCATACTGCAATGTCCGTCTGTGGGTCGTTGTAGTCTCCAGTTTTCAGTTTGTTTTCAAAACAGTCTGTTAGAAGTCTACACTTGTCTGCGTCAGTTGTTACAATGTTTTGTCCGTCTTTTAAGCGGGGAATTTCAGAGGATTGTTTTAATAATCGTCTTGTCTCGCGCCAAAGCGATGGGTCTCCAGGTGTCATATTTGTCAAGTAATTACTGTATTTTTCTATTCTCTCATTGTCAAGTTCTAACCGAATATTGCGCGATAAACGGTTTCTCGCCCTCAAGTTCTGGGTCCCTAGATCTTTGCCATCTCTTTCGGAGAATATTTTTTTGACGAATTAGCGTTAGAATATGTGAGGGCGTGCTTGGATTAGACAATCGACACCTTAATGTCGGGTAAAATTTTAGAGAATTTTGTACTGCCATGTGTATCGTTTCAATGAATGTTGCTATAGTCGAGTCAATGTCATCAGTGGATTTGTATGTAAGTGGAATGTCCGTGTTGGCATGCATTTCTGTCTTGAATTTTCCCTAGTCCATAGGGCCATTGATCAGTCCTTGTGGTGGTGGTTCTAGTTTTGGACTTTCATGGAAAGTAAGTATGACAGGTAAATGGTCAGAGTCTAGGTCAGTAAGTACGTCATGATATAACGGCAAGTGGAAGTTTTGAATTATGGCTATGTCTAGTATGTCGGATTTGTAGCGTCTTTGAGTCGGGTGAAATGTTGGTTCGTCAGGTGCTAAAATAATCAGTCCAAGATTTTCTGTAATTTTCATCAGTTGTGTCCCGTTGTTATTTTGCTTATTGCAATTCCAAGAAGGATGTTTAGTATTTAAATCACCCATCATTATTGTAGGAGCCCCCGTAAAGTTTTTAAAACCGTCCTGTATGAGCCGAATTCCAGGCCTGCTATAGGCAGATATTATGTTAACACTGCTCCTGTCTTGAAGTGCCAAGCTAATTCCTACTGCTTCTAGTCACAAACAAATATAGGAGGGATTTTTTAAGTTTTAGCGCGGTTCCTCCCTCTCCCATAGGGAGGAACCCCGCTTATAAGGTTGATCGCATGACGCAATCCGGAAGTGCCGACTAGAAAATTTTGCGTTTCAGAACCCCTAGAGACCGAAAATGATAGTGGTTAAAATTTGTATATATTTATATATATTTTTTATTTTTCTTTATTAGGAGATACAGAGCACATTCATACAATTAATCTATAATACATATTCAAATACAAGTCAGTTTACAATTGGGCGTCTCCTTCACCCTCGTTGTTAAGGCTTGAAGACCCAAGCCTATTTGCTGTGAGACCTTAAATTAGTTAAATATGACCACTTTTTTAACAATAAATAACTTATAAAAAGACGACTACACTAGCAATAAATAACAATAAAATAAATAAATAAACAAATAAATAAAATAATATAATAATACTCCAAAATATAAAATCCAAAATATAATAATAAATGCCAAACTGTAGCCAGTGGCAGTCAACTTCTCTAACTTCATCCTCTGAGAAAAAAAAAAAAAAAAAAAAAAAGGAGGCATATCTCACCATCCACATCCAATAAAGGTATAACACATACAAACACCAATATACATATACATATACACACATACATATATATCCATATACATATATATACACACACACACCGGTGAGGAGTGTCCTCCATCGACTGAAGATGATGCAGGAGCCCTTCAATACCCGCAAGGTAATGCTTCTCAGGACCGCCATAGGGACATCAAGCTGCCTCAATCTCTTGGCAGAAGCATTGCTCCACACACCCCTCCAGCTCAATGTACAGGACGTTACATCCACGTCGGTGACAGGCACGCGAAACATTCGCCCAACCGCCAAACGGACAGCAAGTCTCCCATACCTCCGACACTTCTCCCGGTGAATCAAATCTAAATCGGTGTTCCCATTAACAATTTGAGCGTCCACAATAGTCACTTTACCCCCTTTTGCCACAATTATATCGGGCTTCCATCGACGACCATCAGCTCTCAGGACTGTCTCGAGGTGAACCTCGTACCCCCTCCCGGCTAAGGCTTCACCCAGTACATCCACCACAGTATCATGTCTTAGACAACGACCTCCCCGTGAAACGTAACATTGCTGAACAGCATGAGTGCCGGTTTCATCCTCCAGGCAACCCGCCCTGCAGGTAAGTATCCGGCCCACACGCCGACCTCTTGTCGTTCTCACGGTGGTCGGAAGGGCATTTATGTGGGTACGAACGTACCGGATGAAGTCCCAACCAGAAGTGGTCCCAGCTCCATCACTGAGCCAATATGTTGAAGCCTTACAGGCAGAGGATTCCTTCAGCCCTGCTCCGTCGTTGGGCGAATAAAGTCTGTCAGCCCACCATTTCTTTCTAGTCTCAGGGCACCAGGAGTCATCTTGTATCAAGCCCTGCCTGGCCAGGGCCTCCCTCGCTTTCCGCAGCCTTTTGGTAACTTCCGCCGAACGATAAGCTGCCCTTGCCACGGCCAAACCTGACCACTCCATCCTAGAAAGACGGCCTACAGTCAGAGCCGGAACAAGGACGCTCATACTGGGCACACCCAAACCTCCGTCTGTGCACGAAGCATGGAAATATGCAACAGGAATATCCTTTGGCAATCTCAGCCAACTCCTCACCGCTGCTGTAACCTTTACATCCAACTTATTCAATGCTTCGCGGGAGGAGCCACCAAGTACGAGCTTGTGCACGTAACTCGGAAGGAGGTGGTATCTAAGGGCGGTCAACCTCTGCTGCGGCTTGAGGGGTGCATTTCCAATTCTTAAAAGGGCCCTTCCGATTTCCTCATCAGGCCTCTCGATACCATGGTTCCTATAGTTGACTCCAAGGTACTTAACCGAGTCTAAGAACTGAATTTGCCTCACCGGGGATCCACCAATATTGAACAGTGCGTCCTCAACTACCTTGATCCTGTCCACACGCCCAGCCGGCACAAGCGAAAGAGCACAGCATTTACCAGGGCTGAGCTCCATCCCCAATTTGGCGATGGCCGCTCCAACACGCGCAAGGGCCCTCCGCATGCCAGCTACCGAGGACGACACCAGGACCAAGTCATCGGCAAAGGCCAGATAGCTAATCCTCGCTCCTTCGAGTGTATATCCCACCTCGCTTGGAACCGCCTGGAGGACCCAATCCATCGCAAGGCTGAAAAGGCACAGAGACAAAGGATCGCCCTGCCTGATCCCCCTCCCGCTTACAATTGGGTCCGTCCACCTAATACCGTCGGTAACTCGGGTAAACCCGCCACCGTAGACCCCCATCACGTATTCAACGAATCCGGATGGTAGGCCTTTATGGACCATGGCGGCTCGTAGAGCTAAGTGACTAATGCTATCAAAGGCCTTAGCAATGTCCAGGAAGGTCAAGTGTACCTCGCGGCGACACCGACGAGCCTCCCTGAGCACCGCATCCAGGACTACACTGTTCTCCGCCGTTCCGTCGGCTGCTATGAACGCCCTTTGACCTGTCTCTTGGAGATCCAACGCTCTCAGACGTGCAGCCAATATCTTATGAAGTTGTCTGAGAGCTACGGACGCCACGGTAATAGGTCTATAATCACCAGGCGTCTCGGGAAATTTCTTTTTCGGAATAAAGATAGTTCTGGCCCCAACCATTAAATGAATACACCTTCCCCCCAATAAATATAAGTTATAAAAAACAGCCCGAGCCTTGGGGGGAACTGATTCCCAATCAGCAACTCGTAGGCCGTCCGTACCAGGCGCAGAGGATCTCTCTAACTTGTTTTCCCGGATCTCTACTACTTCGATAGGCGTCCATAGTGTGGTGATCTCTATAGCTCCCGGAGGCAAACCAAGCTGTTCAAATGGCCGAGAGGGATTCTCCATAATCGGGCGCCAATAGTCCTCCATTTCGTCCAACGAATGCCTGCGCTCTAGAGGACCTCCTTCCAAAATCTCCTTAACCGCCCTACTCCTATTAGATTTCCACATTTTTTGTATACGGTGATATTCTATCTGGCGGCGCTGCCTAGCGTTAAATGGAAGGGGTCGTGGGCCACCAGGCTGTCCACTTCCTTCAAATGAGGCATTGCCCCACTCGGGAAAGCGCGCCTGAAGCCACTCATACAGTTGGTCCGTGTCATCCAGCCCTGCTTTGGCATCTTCAACTAGAGACGCCAAAATTGTATCTAGGCCACGAAGGCCAATTGCCTGTTCAGCCGCTGCTTCACAGAAAATCTCCCTAAAACCAGGACCAACCACCTCTACCACTTGCGCAGGCTGTCGAAGCTCCTCTCTATTTAACTCATCCATTGCTTGACGAAGGAATGCCCGGTAGCGAGGAGTAAGCTGAATTCGCTGCGCCGCCCCAGCTGTTCTATTAAGTAACCCTTGTACAAGGCTTTCGCTCGTAACAGCAAGGCCCTTTGCTCTGCACTCTGCCTCGCGTTTTGATAGACGACGCAGCTCTTCCTCACTCCAACGGGGCATCCTTGGAATTCTTATTGTACTATTGTGGACCTCCGGGTGGGCACGAGTTATATGCTGTCCTAGACTTCTATCACTTCTGAACCCTCGACCACAGGTTCTACACATTCGTATCTCTGGGTTAAATTCCATAGTCGGTCCTTTCACGAATGCGTCCGAGGGCAGCCTGATACGTGGGACAGATCCTGCTACCAGCTATATGCATTGTGTCCCTAATGCCTGCTCTTTTACAGTTGGGACAACAAGGGGGGTCACTTTTCTTGGTGCACTCAATGAAGCAATGACCACTTTCACCACAATGACCACACGTGTGAACTTTTTGTGCACACGTCCTTGAAATATGGCCAAATCTTTGACACTTGTAGCATCTGCTGGTATCTACATGATCGCCAAATACGCAAAAGTGACTGCCGAGGTATACCCCTCCTGCTTCAAGCAGTAGGGCCCTCAGTCGAGGGTTTACTTCCAAAAGTTACAGGACTCACCTGTCTTCCGACCAGACTTATACAACAATTTAACTTCGGTGTTGAGACCCACTTCACCACCAAAGTTTTGCCTCCGCAAACAATCAGTTAGGGTAGGCAGGTCTAGGTATTTGCCCTCCACGGCCCGCGGGGCGTGGCGTACGATAAGCCTGGGTTTTAACATAGGCTTCTCCTTAACATTCACTTTTAAAGAGAGCATGTCAATGTCACCCAGGATTCTTCGCCTATCCTCTCCCCGCCCGGGTTCTATTATGATACCTCCGCTCCTAGTCTTTAAGACTCTCCGGAGCTGGAGGCCTTTTCTTGATGGGTCGAGGGCTTTAAGCACGTCTCTTTTAACTTGCTCCAAGTCTTTATAGTGGCTATTAATCTTCGGTTCAATATATACCGTGCCACCCGGTCTATGTGGGACACAATTCCCCGATCCTGACTTGCTCGAAGGGGGATGGCCGTTTTTGACCAAATATGACGAGGCCCTTGGGCTACACCCCTCGCCCTCACCAGTGATAAACCCTCCAGTGCCGAGTTTCCGAGCCCCCACAGACGCGTCAGCAGCCGCACCCGATGTAACCGGAGCCATAGAAGCCAGTCCATTCCCCACCTCAGACTCAGTCGCCCCCCCCCCAGTAGCCCCAAGTCGAAAATCGACAAGTCCACCCACCAGGGAGACGAAAGCATCCAGGTACTTCCTGATTATAGCCTCCGACTCACTCGACACACCCGCAGTACCACCACCGACCCGCCCGAGGAGCTCATCCTTAAGTGGGACAGCTCGGGCCCTGCCATCCCTCCAATCGAACGAAGAGCCTTGTCCCACCGCATGAATTGTGTCAATCACCAAAGAGTGCGCTTGAAAAGTGTCGGAAGAGGGAACGTCGTCAGACCGCCCCAGCACATTACAACCCCCACCACTCGCCTCAGATAAACTGAGAGACGTCCTCGCTATCTCCTCATCAATATCTCCCTCAGTTATTGCTCTTCGAGGACTTGCTGTGTCTTCGTTTGGGGTCACCGAGGCAAAACAAACTGACTTATTTATGGACTTACCGTCGGCTTTATTCTTACAGGAGCCAGCGCTCAGCTGAGGGGAGCCTCTAATAGCTGCCTTCACGGGACTCGCACAAATACGACTATCAACTGCAGGACTTCTGTCCTTCACTGTTCCTTCCATCGCCTTCGAGGTCGAATGACTGCCTTCTTTAGATTGACCAGTTTTAATATAACCCTTCTTATCTATCTTTACTTCTCCTACCCTGGGGCTCAGTTTCTTACTGACTTCCCCCGTCCCCCTGATAGCCCCACGCTGTCCAAGAGGAGAAAGAGAACTGTCACCAGAAGAAAGGCCAGTCTTCCTGACAGAGTCAGCTGTCATCTTCCTTGTCTTCATTTTTTTTTAAAACTATATAAATAAATAACAACAAACAATAAATATTAAAGCAAACAGAATAAATTATTTTATAAATACGATCAAAAAAAAAAAAAAAAAAAAAAAAACTTCTAGGTTAAAAGGGAAAAACACATCATGCACGTCAAAACACCTGTTTATTAAAATCAACAAAATATATACAAATAAAACTATCAATACATAAAAAGACAAACAACAGGTACCCTTATCTAGGCGCACGGTAGTGCGCCAGGCCAAGTTCCGGCCTAAGCATACTGTGTGTATATTACAGGCGGTCTTAGAGCCGATTTTTACCCTCTCATAACTTTCAACCAGGTGAAGATAAATTTATGAAATTTTACACAGGTATTAAACTACTGGATGTGAGTAAAACTGGAAACTTTCATAATTCTACATCGAATAGTTTCTGAGATATAAGCGATCGAAAATCGGGATTTATAGGACTCACTCACTCACTGACTCATCAAAATTATTAGGCACTTCCCATGATGCTAGAGACTTGAAATTTTGTATGAAGATAGATATGAAGGTGTTATTAAAGGAAAAAATCTAAAAATCGCGAAAAATTGTGTTTGACTCCGCTTCCGGGGCGGGGGCGTGCCAGTTTTGTACTTCCATCGGAAACCCATCATTCCGTCCGAAACCCATGATGTAGGGTATCAAATGAATTGTCTCGGTATGAAGAACCTATATTTGATGTTTTAAGAAACAAATAGAGACGCATACAGGCTCGGTAAAAATCTTATACCAGCTGTCTGTCTGTATGTTTGTTCCTCTTACAAATCCGTACCGTTTGACCGATTTTGACCAAACTTGGGACACAGATGGGTCTTGATACGGGGAGAATCATAGGCTAGGAAAAATTGTCTATCAGCTGTCTGTTTGTCTGTTTGTTCCTTATACAAATACACACCGTTTGACCGGTTTTGACAAAATTTGACACACATGTCGGTCTTTATCCGGGTAGTGCCATAGGCTAGTCAAAATCGTCTATCAGCTGTCTGTCTGCATGTTTGTTCCGTACACAAATTCACACCATTTGACCGATTTTGACCAAACTTGGCACACAGGTAGGCCTTGGTCCGGGGAATGCACTAGGCTAGGTAAAAAAGGTCTTTCAGCTGTCTGTCTGTATGTCTGTTCCTTATACCAATTCACACCGTTTGGCCTATTTTGACCAAACTTGGCACGCAGGTAGGTCTTGATACGGGAGTGTCATATTACCTATGACGTTTTCTACTTCTTGCTCCATCGAAATGCCATCATTCCTTCTGAAACCCATCATGTGGGGTATCAAATGAATCGTCTTGGTAAGGAGAACCTATATTTGATGTTTTAAAAAACATTTCGACGCATCTTAAAAACAGTTCTGACTTCTTTCTTAAATGTAGTAAATAAAGTCGTAGGGTTTCACTGCATAATATACTTCAAAACAGATACTAAGTTTTTCAAAGTCGAGTCATTTATGTTCTTATATTTTTCTTGAAGGCCTTCTACACTTTCCCTATTGTGATCTTTATCCTCGGGATAAGGTTCCTGTGTTTTACTGTGTAATAGTTTAGTAAAGAGAGCAATCAATTTGTCCTCTAAAGTAATGTCATTTGGAAGAGCTTCTAACTTTTCTAGTCTAGTGATTAGATGTATGTAGGTTGATTATTGGTATCAAATATCAAGCAGTATGGAGAACCTTATGCAGAATCCAAAGACCCTGGTTTTATATGAAGTACAAAAGCCAGTAGGTATGCGGCAACTAAATTCTATTTAATACTTAGAAAAAAGCAATGAGATCCCCAAAAAAACATAAATGTGAAATAGAGGCCAAGTTCCTGCCACCACAAAGAAACACTTCCTTCCTCAAAAATATCCCCTCCTAAAACCCCCCAAAAACGCCTTACCATTCTACACTCCAAAAAAGTAGTATGGGTTGGTGTATTAATTCAACCAAAAATATTTGCCAATACAAGAGATGATACAAGAAAGAAATGGCCAAGTTCATTACTTGGAAGACCTCATAGTTACTTACTAAGAACAGTAAAGACACTTCAACTGACCTTTAAAAACAACAATAAAAATACTTATATCCAGTTACTAAAACATCACTTTCCTCAACCAGGTATATTCTTAAACTTGGCAATGTTTTTTTTGTGCCGAAATTATCTTTAGATAAAAACTAAACATTGCCAAGTTTAAGAATATACCTGGTTGAGGAAAGTGATATTTTAGTAACTGGATATAAGTATTTTTATTGTTGTTTTTAAAGGTCAGTTGAAGTGTCTTTACTGTTCTTAGTAAGTAACTATGAGGTCTTCCAAGTAATGAACTTGGCCATTTCTTTCTTGTATCATCTCTTGTATTGGCAAATATTTTTGGTTGAATTAATACACCAACCCATACTACTTTTTTGGAGTGTAGAATGGTAAGGCGTTTTTGGGGGTTTTTAGGAGGGGGTATTTTTGAGGAAGGGAGTGTTTCTTTGTGGTGGCAGGAACTTGGCCTCTATTTCACATTTATGTTTTTTTGGGGATTATATATTACTTATGGGGACAACAAAAACACAAAACACTGAATATAAACTCTAATAATGGAGGATAATTAATAAATACGTTAATTAATAAATAATCTGAAAGGTCTTAACACGGTTTAATTATTATCACAGAATAAATCACAGTTTGTTATTAGTAATCTTAGGATATTAAGGACCGAGAATTCCAATCTCGTACCTAATTCAATAGAATAAATAAGGAAAACAAGAAAACCTCCATGAAAAGGCCCTGAACAATAGAGGATGAAGTGCTAAGAATGGTCTCCAGCAACAAGTGCAACATACAAAAATACTAAAAAAAGAAACTACAACTAGTTAAAAGTCAAAGCTCGCTTCAGTTTCCACGACAGGCTGCTTCCAGTATCAACGACGCTGAAGCTGTAGTCAAAAGCTTCGTAGAACGCTCCGTCTCTTCAAAGGATGCCTTACGAGTATACGTCAATCCCGTGGTAAAATGATGCAAGCAAGTCCAAGAAGATGACACAGTGCCGTGCCAGTTGTCAGTGATATAGATAACGGCCAGTGGCTAGTCAGCTGGGGAGTGTTAAGTCAGGAGGTAAGGTGGGGATGATATGAAGATACGTCACTCACCTGCTAAGTCCGCTCCTGTTGGCTCTTATCTCCAGCTTCTATAGGAAAACTTCGAGATCTTCCCTCACTCACAGCTTCGAAACCATACCAGCAATTGTCACCAAATTATACAGTAATGTTCCTTAATAGACACACAACACGCTGTTAAAGTTTCATTCAGAAGCACCTTGGAAAACCAGGACACCAACAGATTGATTCAGAGAGCGATGTGAACTCCTCCGTGACTAGCAACTGACTGATATATATATATATATATATATATATATATATATATATATATATATATATATTTGTCTGTTCGCTCTGTAGCTCCCAGACGAATGGTCCGATTTTGATAAAATTTGGTACAAAAATCTTTCGTCTAATTTGAAAGGTCAAGTTCGTTAACCAGCAAAATTCCGCTTACTGGAAGATGGCGTTTGGGGCGAAATTCGCGCAAAAAAAATCGTAAAGCTTACGTTTTTGAGTTCATAAGCTTGTAAGTACTCGTTTCATATGCTTCTTGGGCTAGGAAAAACGAATGAAACCATATTCAAGGCGATAGCTTTAACCGTTTTTGAGGAAATTGTAAACATATTTTTTGAATACCGTTTTTGGTTTAGATGCTTAGAATCATGGGATTCAGTTGAAACATTTTCTGCACGTTCTGCTTTCATAAAAACTAATATGTTGAAATTTTGGTTACGTTTGGAGTTAAGGAAGGGTTAGAATAAAATATTTTATGAACAGACATAAAAAGTTTTGGTAACTTTGTTTACTTTCCTTAATATCTCGAAAAAGGTTGAGAATCTTTGTAATCGGAAGAATACCATTATAAAGCTTATTAAATGCTCTAATAAAAAGGTTCTAATGAAAGTTTTGATTAGGCGATGTCAATCGGAGAAATAAGAGCTTAAAACTTTAAAGTAATTGATTTCGCTTATTCGAACTGTTCTTTTGGTCTGTTTTTTATTCCTTGTTATTTTTTAATTGCTTATAGTTGGATAATGTATTTTAAAATAAAAAAGGTTAAGAAAAATAAGAAAAACAATTTAATGTTAGTGATATGGATTTCCAAGATATAGCTTTTCAAGTGCCTAGCGTCCTTCCTAGGGAGGGTTGATTGTCTTTGATTTTGATACTTAGAATTATGGGATACAGTTGAAACATTTTCTGCATGTTCGAATTTCATCAACACTAATATGTTGAAATTTTTGTTACGTTTAGAGTAAAGGAAGGGTTAGAATAAAATATTTTATTAACACACAAAAAAAGTTTTGGTAACTTCGTATACTTTCGTTAGTATCTCGAAAGCCGTTGAGAATCTTGGTAAGCGGAAGATTGCCATTCGGAAGCTTACTAAATCCTCTACAAAAAAGGTTCTGAAGAAAGTTTTAATTAGGCGATGTCAATCGGAGAAAAAAGTGCTTAAAACTCTAAATTAATTGATTTAGTTTATTCCAATGGTTCTTTTTGTCTGTTTTATTTCTTGTTATTTTTTAATTGCTTATAGTTGGATAATGTATTTGACAATAAAACTGGTTAAGTAAAATAACAAAAACAATTTATTGTTAGAAGGACAATCGGTGCCCAGTCTACAAGAAAGAAGTAGAAATATACAAACTAATGTCTCTCGAGAGACTTTCTTACAGAGAAGCAAAGCAACGATCAACCAAGCCAACAACTACTGGTTACGCAGCTAAAACAACAGTCAGTAACAATACAGCTAATTTAAACGATTCAAATATAATGGACATGATATACGTGAATATTGGGGAATTTTTAAAACCTCTCCAACTTCAAATGTTAACCATAGTGAAGAAGATGGAAGAGAATTGCCTAAAGAAGTGCCCAACTACATCCGTGAAAGAAGTTTCTCTGAAACCAACTCATCCATGGACATCCGCAGCTGAAACTCAAACCGAAGAAGCAGACCAGTCTGATGGAAGTACAGCAGATCTAGAAGCAGCTAAGCAACAAACTTCTTCCACTGATCATGAAGACAAGAATTCTCCAACAAAATCAGCAGGTAACCATGTTGATTTAATACCTTCCTTTAATTCACCTATTTTACATTACAATACTCCTATTACACGATTAAAATCTGCACAGGGTAAAATTCAGACCAAAACTGAGACTTTAAATACTAGGAAAGCTAAAAAAAAGAGATAAACGGCAGGATATAAATAATCAATGAATCTATCACATGATTTGTTTTAATTCATATTACTTGCACATAATCCGTGATAAAAGCAAAATGACACAAATCCCATATGGTCCTACATATCTGGAAATGGTGAAGCATATACTTCAACCAAAAACATTTATTAAATTTATTAGAAAATCTAAGATTCATCCGGTACATTTAAATTATACCCCAAAACTAACACTAACCGCACGATTTTCTCCCCATATTTACATCATAACAGCACATCATATAATTTTACTATACCACATTTGTACCTCAATAACTCACATACCTAATTTTACTCAGTTCTTAACAAATAAATGGCTATTCAGGCGTTTTTTAAGGAAAAATAATTCAAAAACTATAAATCAACATACGAAAGAACTAAATATTCTAAATAAACGTATTTTTCTTATACATAAATCCGTACAAGATCTAGCAAAACTATTGGAACTGCCATCCTCTGTGCTCAGCTATTTTCAGCACTTAGAAATCATCTTCATATGTCCTTTTCCTTCACATAAAACATTCTGTTTGATTTACTTGAATAGACTTGTATTACCTTCTTCTCTATTATGCTATGATTCTTCAATGGAACTTAAATGGCTTGCAAAGACATCTAGATGATCTGAAATATCTGATAAGTAGATACAGGCCAGCCATCTTAGCCTTACAAGAGACACACACAACACCAGACAGACATATTACACTAAAAGGGTTCTCAACATACAGGCTAGATTACACACTTGGTGGAAAAGCTTCAGGAGGTGTATGCACATTTGTGAGGAACACTATACACAGTGAGCGCCTCACTATCCGTACTACACTACAGGCTGTAGCAGTAGCTGTGTACATCCCTTTTCGCATAACAATATGTAATATATACCTACCACCAAGCGGACGTATTGACCCTACCGACTTACACGACCTAATTTCTCAACTCCCTCGACCAGTCATGCTACTAGGTGACGTTAACGCTCTTAGTACGTCCTGGAATTCGACAATAACTAATACTAGAGGTCGAGTAATAGAACAGGTACTGGATAATAACGATCTAATCCCTCTTAACGATGACTCTCACACCCACCTATGCGCACGAACAGGAACATACTCTAATATCGACATAACTACTTGTACACCCGACGTACACACAAAATTCGACTGGAAAGTAAACTATGACCCGATGAACAGCGACCATTTTCCCATCCACATTAACACAGATTACGCGTCGGAAATTTACCTTTCGACTCCAAGATATAACACTAAAAAAGCTGATTGGACCACATTTCAACAATATTTTACAGAGCCTGAAAACTCGAACACCATAAATACTATAAACGATTTTAACAACAAAATAATATCTGCTGCAGACCTAACAATCCCTAAAACAAACCCTATTAAAAAACTCAAGCCTGTCCCTTGGTAGAATGAGAAATGTAGGCAAGCCGTAAAAGAAAAACGTAAGACACTAAACGCATTTAGACGCAGCCCTACAAGCGACAATTTAATAAAGTATAAAAAAGCCAAAGCGGTTGCCCGATACGTAATTGTGGAGAGTAAAAAACAAAGCTGGATCGAATTTGCATCACCCATCAACATAAACACTCCTTCAAAAGTAATATGGGACAGAATGAGACGAATCTCACACAAAAAAGAAAGCACATACATATCTGGGCTTAAAATACAAGACTCGATTATCACTGACCCTAAACAAATATGCGACCATCTTGCTGAATACTATACTAACATCTCAAAACCGCCTGACATACAGTTACCTGAACACAACTATCATGACATGACACTCTTATCCACTCCTTCCGTTACTACACCTTTAGACGAACCCTTTTCATTTGACGAACTAACTTATGCTCTAACGAACTCTAAGGTAACATCCCCAGGACCTGATAAAATCACGAATGACATGATCAAAAATTTACCTCAGAATACAAAATTCAAACTACTACAAATTTTCAATAATATCTATAACACAGGAAATTACCCTGACTGTTGGAGACAAAGCACAATTATACCTATACTAAAACCAAACAAAACACAACCTGACCCTTCCAGTTACAGACCGATTTCCCTGACAAGCTGCGTCTGCAAACTATTTGAAAAAATGCTCAACAAAAGGCTACTATGGTATATTGAGTCACAAGGTCTCCTCTCTAAATTCCAATGTGGATTCAGGACAAATCATTCGACAACCGACCACATCGTTAGACTAGAAAACTCTATTCTTAACGCATTTACAGTTAAAAAATCCCTCCTAGCAGTCTCATTTGACATAAACAAAGCCTTTGACACAATCCGGCAAGATGTTATCCTCAAACAACTCTCTGAATGGGGAATACGAGGAAAACCTTTGGCATTTATTACTGGGTTTCTCTCTAGAAGATCATTCACAGTAAGGAATGGCAACTGTTTCTCCGATATATATCAACTAGAGACGGGAGTACCTCAAGGGGGCGTACTAAGTACAACCCTATTTATCATTGGAATGAATACAATTGTCGAATACATACCCCCTGACATTGAATATAGCCTGTATGTTGACGATCTTTTAATATTCTACACTTCAAAATCCACTGAACAAGCCCAAGACCGAATACAGAACGCAATCAATACACTTACACTCTGGAACGACAAAACAGGTATGAAGTTCTCGACAACCAAAACAAAATCTATATTATTTACAAAGAAAAGACGGAACATAGACTACCAACTTACTATGTACGATACAGACATTACAAAAAAGTCCGACTCGCAGGAACTGCAGCATCTTAGCGCGGTTCCGTTCATGTCCCTAGTGCCATTTGATAAGCTTAGAAAAGAAATAAACTTATTTTGTTTATATATCTCGTGAAAATTGTCAAAATCCTCTCGAACATCTCGAATAAAAGAGATATTAAGGCGTCAGGGACACCGACAGTAGCTAACTTTTACACAGAAGCGGAAATTACAGAATCTGGCTCTCATTCTAAAGCAAAGGTCTATAAATCAATACAAAATATGCCTAATAAAGCCTTTCTAGTAGATACAGAAGCATGGGCGTATATGGGGGGGGGGCTGAGGGGGCTGCAGCCCCTCCCGAAATTTTGAATTGATGATAAAAACTTCTCGTAAAACCCTTAAAAATAAATTAAATAAGATCACTTAGTTCATAAAACATATTTTATTTTACGTGTAATAGCGTTTTAGTTGCCTAAAACTATTCCAAGCTCTAAATATTTAGTATTTCATACCCTGGAAATGGTCTCAGCCCCCCCCCCCCGAAATTGTTTTTATATACGCCCATGTACAGAAGTACACAAGATTGAGAAGAATACCCTGCCTAATATAGCCTATATAGAATAATATGCCGAATAAAACCTATCTAGTTAATACACAAGGACAAATAAAAGTCTTGACGAATAACAAGTCAAGAAAAAAAACTTTATTTAACAAAATAAAACAAAGTTTAGTTGCCCAACTAAAATAGAATAATATACCTAATTAAGTCTATGGAGTAGACACAAATGGACCAAAAACAAGTCTTGTGGAATATTGTTTTTTTTCTAATTAAATACTTTTTATCAATATTTAGTATATAACATTTGTTGAAAACTATTGATTGCTAATTGATGAAACGGTTTACAACTAAGTAGTCTTTATGAATATTTAGTATATAACCTATGTTTGGATCTGTGTTTTTGGGGTGCTCTCCGCCTAGGCTTTGTATTTGCGTCGGCAGATACCTGGGGTATATTTACAGCTCTTGAGGATTAACTCTTAGCAGGTAAATTTCCTGCGGACCTTCTGCTTCTACGGGCATTGACCTTCTGCTTCTACGGGCATTTGGATTTAGGACTTAATATACATATGTAGACTAAATCATAGCAAGAAGTAATCCTCCGTCGTCGGTTCTTAACTATGTAGACTCGCTAATGTTATCCAATCTTAGATACATCGTATTTAAAATCCACAGCAAAAACACGACATTTCATCAGAATCCCCTGCTGAATAAAACTTATATAGAATAATATGCAAAATAAAGCCTATCTAGTGGATAAAAATAGAGGAAAAAAGCCGTTCGTGGTGGTAGAAAATCTTAAAAGTATTTCGCTCAGAAATCTCCGAAATATTGTCACTAATTTTACGTATCCTGTTTTATAGCCGAATAGATTTATATTCTATAATCAATAAGAAAAACCTACTAACAATAAAAAACTATGGGTAACAGATGAAAATAAGGAATACCAAGAATAATTGTAAAGAACGAAATCAACACCAGTACTGTAATCTAGATATTCATACGGCATCTTCGAATTCTAACAAACAAAATATTGATTCTAATTATACGTATCCTGTTTTATTGACAAATACATTTGACTACTATAAGCAATTAAAAACACTAGGGAATATGCAAAAGAACTCGGAATAGGAGCCTCGACAGTTTCAAGACATTTGAAGGAAATCGACAAATCCAAAACTGACATTTCATACGGTACAGCCTGATATATTTTTAGCAATGAATTGCTTTTCTTATTTTAATTAATCTGTTTTATTGTCAAATACATTATCCTACTATAACCAATGAAAAAACAACAAGGAATAAAAACAAACAAGAAGAACCGTTTGAATAAACGAAATCAATTACTTCAAAGTTTAAGCACTTATTTCTCCGATTGACATAGCCTATTTAAAAATTGTTTCAGAATCTTTTTTGTAGAACATTTAGTAAGCTTTCGCATGGTAACCCTCCGTTTACCAATATTCCTAACCGTCTTCGAGATATCAGGGAATGTATACGAAGTTCCCAAAACATTTCATGTCTGTTAATAAAATATTTTATTCTAATCCTTCCTTAGCTCCAAACGTAACCGAAATTTTAACATATTAGTGTTGATTAAATTCAAACATGCAGAAAATGTTTCAACTGAATCCCATAATTTTAAGTATCAAAATCAAAGACAAAAAGAACAGTTCGAATAAGCGAAATCAATTACTTTAAAGTTTTAAGCACTTATTTCTCCGATTGTGATCGCCTAATCAAAACTTTCATTAGAACCTTTTTTGTAGAGAATTTAGTAAGCTTTCCAATGGTGTTCTTTTGTTTCCCAAGATTCTTAACCTTTTTCGAGATATTAGGGAAAGTATACAAAGTTACCAAAACTTTTTTATGTCTGTTAATAAAATATTTTATTCTAACCCTTCCTTAACTCCAAACGCAACCAAAATTTCAACATATTAGTTTTAATGAAAGTAGAAGATGCAGTAAATGTTTCAACTGAACCCCATGATTCTAAGTACCCAAACCAAAAACGGTATTCAAAAATTATTTTTTCAGTTTTCTCGAAAACGGTTAAAGCTATCGCCTTGAAAATGGTTTAATTCGTTTTCCTAGCCCAAGAAGCCTATGAAACGAGTACTTACAAGCTTATGAACTCAAAAACGTACGCGTTACGATTTTTTTTGCGCGAATTTCGCCCCAAACGCCATCTTCCAGTGGGCGGATTATGCTGGTTAACAAACTTGACCTTTCAAATTGGACGAGAGATTTTCGTACCAAATTTCATCAAAATCGGACCATCAGGGAAGCTAGAAATGAGCGAACAGACAAATATATATATATATATATAAATATATACATATATATATATATATATGTGTATAAATATATACATATATATATATATATATATATATATATATATATATATACAAATTTGAACCACCGTTATTTTCGGTCTCTAGGGGTTCTGAAACGCGAAATTTTCTTGTCGGCACTTCCGGATTGTTTCATTGTATCAACCTTATAAGCGGGGTTCCTCCCTATGGGGGAGGGAGGAACCGCGCTAAAAACGACAACAATAAAATTTTTAGGAATTCATTTTGACAAACACCTCACATGGGTTCCCCTCTTAAAAGAACTTCTCGTTAAATGTAAAAAATCTCTGCATATTTTGAGAGTTCTAGCAAACACTAAATGGGGTGCAGACAGAAAAGTACTGCTAAACTTCTATCGATGTTACACCAGGTCCCTTCTGGATTATGCATGCGTAGCATACTCATCTGCCAAGACCACTACACTGAAAATGCTTAACACAATATCAAACACAGGACTACGACTAGCACTGGGTGCCTTCAGATCAAGCCCAATATGCAGCCCGAACGTAGAGGCAGTAGAACCTCCACTAGAGATCCGAAGAAGATACTTAATTGCAAAGTATTACTACAAAATTAAGTCTCTCCCTCAGCCATCCTGCACAAGGGATATCATAGAAAACCCTAATATTAATCAATACCAAATAAATAACAAGCATGCCCGACCTCTTGCTATAAGAAGCTTAGAAATAGAGGAGATTACAAATCTACAAACAGAACCAATACAGAAACAGACCATTTCACTCACTCCTCCATGGCTCATTAAATTCACAATAGACACATCCCTCTCCAAGTACAAAAAGTCAAACATATTATCCAAACATTTATACAAAACTAACTTCTTGGACTTGTTAAATCGACAAACTAACTACATCCTTGAATACACCGATGGTTCAAATACAAAACACGGCATTGGATCGGCAGCTATTGTAAATGGCACTATCTACAAGCAAAAACTCCCGGCGCTGTACAATATACTAGAAGGTGAACTCCATGCAATATTTCTTGCCCTCACTAACACTCCTCCATCACAACACACAAACATTATCATCTGTACAGATTCTCTCAGTTCACTACACATATTACAGAACTTATACAGTCAACATCCCAAAGCAATCCAAATCAAACAACACATCTACAATTTACAACTTTCAGGCATACATACAACAATATATTGGCTGCCAGGACATGAAGACCTAGGACTTAGTACGACTGCAGACGAACAAGCAAAATTGGCTACTCAAGACTTAACAATTAAACCACTAAACATTTTCTACCAAGACCTTACGAGACAGGCTAAACACCAAATCACAAACAAATGGCAAAATGACTGGACAAACCTATCTACCAACAACAAACTGCGACAAATAAAACGGAACATCGCGGAATGGCCTTCCAGTCACAGACAAAACAGAAGAGAAGAAGTAGTACTAACTAGACTCAGAATTGGATATACACGAATAACACAAAAGTACTTAATGACTAAAAAAGAAAAGCCTACATGTAAAATCTGTAACACCGAACTAACCGTAAAACACATACTAACAGAATGCCGACAACGTCAAAATCTAGACTTACCGTATGACATGACCGAATTACTTACTGACAGCAGTCCACACATACCAGCAATCCTTACACACCTCAAAACTATTAATAGGTATGGAAAAATTTAACACTTTCACCCCGCCTTTTTTTTTTTTTTTTTCTTTTTTTTTTTTTTTTTTTTTTTTTTTTTTTTTTTACCCCATCTCAATACTATATTCAAACAATTGCAATAAAAAACATAAGGAAGATATTACGCCACTTGGTAAACTGTAAAGAACGATAACATGTAATTAATGAATTAGTAACTACGTCTAATTGTGTAATCCGATTGATCAACCAGATGTATATAAATAATACCATTTGTTTTTATATATATATAAATATATATATATATATATATATATATATACGTATTGTTTGTTTTTAAATGTATATATGTATACCATTTGTCTTTAGATGTTTAGATGTGTATATATTGTCATTTGTATATACTATTCGTTTTTAGATGTGAATATATTGTCATTTCTACATATAATTTGTTTATAGATGTATAATGATAGATGTAATATATATAAATGTGTGTGTGTGTGTATGTATGTATGTGTGTATGTGTATGTATATGTGTATATATGTATATGTATACATATGTATATATATATATATATATGTGTGTGTGTGTGTGTGTGTGTGTGTGTATATGTATGTATGTATGTGTGTGTGTATGTGTATATATTTGGATGTATACCATTTGTTTTTAGATGTATATATGCAATAACTGTTTTGAGCGAAACGCCTTAGATGCGCATGGATGCTCATAAATAAATAAAAAAAAAAAAAAAAAAAAAGAAAAAAAGATTTCCAAGATTCAAAGACCTTGAAACTAGCGGGACCAAGTGTTAGCCGACCCTTCCAGGTAAGATTGTAAATCATGACCTTTCAAGACTTTACTACACACAGGAATGGCGTTAGTGAACTTAAGGGTTGACGCGCCATTATAATAATTAATTAAAAAAAAAAAGACTGGTGGAACAAAAATAATAACTGCTTGTCGCTGTAAACATTCAGTCAACATGTGCTTTATAGTCAGCGGTGTGTTGCACTGTGTACATGTCGGTCTCTCCTGTCTTGTCATGAGATAAGAGTGTGTCAGTCGGGAATGGCCAATTCTTAAGCGGCATAATATCACTTCGTCTCTTCTATTATCCCTTTTGCTAGAAGGCCATTCACCTACAGTCTGTTTTATTTCTCGAAGTTTGTTTTCTGTCGTCATGTACCAAGATTTCTGCCACTTTTCTGTAATAAACCTTCTTACTTCGATTTGCAGATCTTGTAATGTAACTTTGTCTATGTCCTGTCGGTTTCGTCTTGTAGCCGTCCGAGCCAGTATGTCAGCTTGACTGCTTTGTCCTATGTCCTCATGTCCTGGGAGCCAATATATTGTGATTTCTTTATTCGTCCGGTGTATACGTTCTAGTATGTTCATAATGATGGGATTGTCGTTGTACATGTTTTGTAGTCCATGTATTGAGCTAAGTGAGTCCGTAAATAGTGTTATCTTTTGTTGTTGTATGTCGTGTGCATTTCCCAGAGCAAGGTGAATGGCGTGCAGCTCAGCAGAATAAATACTTATACTTTTAGCGCGGTTCCTCCCTCCCCCATAGGAAGGAACCCCGCTTATAAGGTTGATACAATGAAACATTCCGGAAGTGCCGACAAGAAAATTTCGCGTTTCAGAACCCCTAGAGACCGAAAATAACGGTGGTTCAAATTTGTATATATATATATATATATATATATATGTATATATTTATATATATATATATATTTGTCTGTTCGCTCATTTCTGGCTTCCCTGATGGTCCGATTTTGATGAAATTTGGTACAAAAATCAGTCGTCCAATTTGAAAGGTCAAGTTCGTTAACCAGCAAAATTCTCTACAAAAAAGGTTCTGAAGCAATATTCGATGGGGCAATGTCAATGAGAGATATAAGCGCTTAAAACTTAAAAAGTGTTTGTTTTGTTGTTTTAAAATGGTTTTTCTCTTTCTTTATCTCACTTTTTAATTGGTTGTTTCTTGTTTTAAATTGCATTTATCAGTAAAATTAGTATTGTAGTAAAATAAACTAAAAAACGGTGAAAGGTATTGGTAATAAGTTTGGAGTAGCTGTGGTAATCATGATGGCTCTGGCTAATCATGATGAACTATGCTTAGATTATGCTTAGAACTATGCTTGCGTGCTTTGAGGAACCTTGGTGCTATGTCAGCTCAGGTTCAACCATGCTGAACAGGACCTAGGGGAGAAGCCAGACTAAAGTGGTACCAGGGGTGGTGGTGGAGTTTTTTTTTTTTTTTTTTTTTTTTTTTTTTCCAGGAACACCTAATCCTATGGTTGCGGCAGCCTACGCTGAGAGGATGGATGGCACAGGGTGGATAAATATGATGTGCAGATAGTAGGTAACCCCTTGGGGCACCGGGCGACCCCCCATTGTAAGTAGCCTTCCTGTAGCATGCGGGGCTCTGCTGCGGGCGACTGTCTTATCCCTAGCTTCTCGTGGGAACTTAATGTCCAAAAATAATTTAAACCCTAATATCTTACCTTCCTCGGTAGCTTCGGCGACCTTGGAGCCTTTAAATGCACTTGTCGAGGATCCTTCGGGAGTCCTCGAGAATCCTTTGACCCCGGCCACCGATACCGAGTCCCTTTCGGAACTGGTTAGGGAGGTTGGCGATCTGGTTATGGGATCCCCCGTGCCAGGCACTTCTCAAGACGATCTACCCTTTAAGACCGTTAAGAAGAAACTCACTGGTGCCCAAAGGAAAAAGCTGAAGAAGAGCTTCATTGCAGCGACTGAAGCCGAATCCGAGGGCAGTGGTGGTAAACGGAGGAATGAGGATGGATCCAACACCCCTTCTCCGGTGATCAAGAAGAAGCAGAAGGTGATGCCAAAGCCGACGAGTTACGCCAGCGTTGCATCTAACTTCAAGCTGGCGCTTGTTCCTTCCGGCTATCCTGAGTGTGGCTTTACGACAGAGCACAACAGGTGTGTTGATGACGTCGTCATGAAGTTGGTGGACGAGCACTATAAAGTCCATGGGAGGGACTTTATAATTACATGTGATGGGAGCTACATGGATGGTGGCGCCATCATTGTGAATTGCCTGGATGAAAACACCAAAAAGTGGCTAGCAAAAGACATTGATGGTGTGAAACTCGGGGAGCACAGGATCAAGGCAGTGGAGCTGGCGGACCTTATCCCTATGGCTAGGGCCGGAGTTTTCGTGCCTGGCGTGAAGACGGAGGCACGGGAGATTCTCAGGCGTTTTGGGGACCAAAACTTCCTTCCAACTAACGGCTGGATTGTCCTGGAGCAGCAGGAGAGAGACACCGGGCACTTCGTCACCCTGAAGATGCCAGAGACGGACCTCAAATAGATTCTGGAGAGGAAGGACGAGCGTCTGAATTATGGCATTCGGAGGCTCAAGGTGTTTCCTCTGCAGAAGAAGAAGAAGGAGATAGATGAGGCTTCTTCTCGAACTGAGGGTGAGGTGGCGGCCATGGAGGCGGAAGTGGCTGTCGTATCTGAGCCCGAAGGAAAGCCGAAATCGTCTGTGGAAGGAGATCGGGACCGTGTGGCGGAACACATGGAAGGACGGTCAGTTTCCGGGCTAGGGGAGGTTTGTCTTGACCCTCCCTCTTCGCAGACTGGAAGCGAGCTGACCCAAGCTCTTCGTGGGAAGCCCGCGGAGCCGGATGACCTTGCATAGACGATGATAAGGCTGCTGCAGGTCAATCTGCATCACTGTAGGGCGGCTACGGCTCTGCTGGAACAGTATGCTAGAGGTAAGGGTATAGATGTAATTTTAATACAAGAACCTTATCTGTTCAAAGGTCAGGCACGGGGTCTGGGATGGAAAGGTTATAAATGCGTAACATGCCATGAGCGGAATCCCAGGTCCTGTATCCGTGTGTGTGAAGCTGGCGTCTCATTTCGTGGAAACTCAAAATTTTTTGAGAGTTCTGGCTTTATTTTGAATAGTTCTAGAGTTCTTGATAAGTTAAATTAATAGTTCCGGCCTTTAAAGCAAAAAAAATGGCATAACAAATGATTTGCCAAGTTCACACAGCAAATCATTTTGTTTTTCGACAATTTCCGTATCAACAATCGTCAGAATTCAAAAAATCATAGATTTGTAAGAGTTCTGAGGATAGTTCTACATTTTAGAAGAAAAAAAAAACGATTAAAAAAGAAAAACATTTACAGAAATTATCCCGATATATACACGGTTTGAGATCTAAAGCCAATCAATAACTAGTTGTTTTGATTATTCTAAACGAGTTCTAATATCGTTAAAGTCATGTACAATGATTTTCCGACCAGCTCTGATACAAGGATTAATCGGAAGTATTTAAAAAAAATTATTATACTTGTAAAATACGTTCATATTTGTAAAAATATAAACGCCGCTCGAAATTTGACAGTTCTGATTATTCCAAAAGAGTTCTGATATAGTTAAAGACATGACTTATGATTTTCCCAAGAGTTCTGGTACAAGAAATGATGAGAAGTATTTTTCAGCAATTATTATACTTGAAAACTGCATGTGATAAATTTGAAATTGCAACCACGGCCTATAAGAAGGAGTTCTGATTATTCCAAAAGAGTTCTGATATAGTTACAGACATGACTTATGATTTTCCCAAGAGTTCTGGTACAAGAAGTGATGAGAAGTATTTTTCAGCAATTATTATACTTGAAAACTGCATGTGATAAATTTGAAATTGCAACCACGGCCTATAAAAAGGAGTTCTGATTATTCCAAAAGAGTTCTGATATAGTTAAAGACATGACTTATGATTTTCTAAAGAGTTCTGGTGCAATAAATGATGAGAAGTATTTTTCAACAATTATTTTACTGGAAAACTGCATGTGGTAAATTTGAAATTGCAACCACGGCCTATAAGAAGGAGTTCTGATTATTCCAAAAGAGTTCTGATATAGTTAAAGACATGACTTATGATTTTCCCAAGAGTTCTGGTACAAGAAATGATGAAAAGTATTTTTCAACAATTATTATACTTGAAATCTGCATGTGGTAAATTTGAAATTGCAACCACGGTCTATAAAAAGGAGTTCTGATTATTCCAAAAGAGTTCTGATATAGTTACAGACATGACTTATGATTTTCCCAAGAGTTCTGGTACAAGAAGTGATGAGAAGTATTTTTCAGCAATTATTATACTTGAAAACTGCATGTGATAAATTTGAAATTGCAACCACGGCCTATAAAAAGGAGTTCTGATTATTCCAAAAGAGTTCTGATATAGTTAAAGACATGACTTATGATTTTCCCAAGAGTTCTGGTAAATGAAATGATGAGAAGTATTTTTCAACAATTATTATACTTAAACACTGCTGGTGGTAAATTTGAAATTGCAACCACGGTCTATAAAAAGGAGTTCTGATTATTCCAAAAGAGTTCTGATATAGTTACAGACATGACTTATGATTTTCCCAAGAGTTCTGGTACAAGAAGTGATGAGAAGTATTTTTCAGCAATTATTATACTTGAAAACTGCATGTGATAAATTTGAAATTGCAACCACGGCCTATAAGAAGGAGTTCTGATAATTCCATAAGAATTCTGATATAGTTAAAGACATGACTTATGATTTTCCCAAGTGTTCTGATACAAGAACTTATCGGAAGTATTTTTAAACAATTATTATACTTAAAAATGCATGTGGTAAATTTAAAAGTGCGACCACGTTCTATAAGAAGGAGTTCTGATTATTGTAAAAGTGTTCTGATATAGTAAAATACATGGAAAATGATTTCCTGAAGAGTTCTGATCGGAAAAAGAATTAGAAGTATTTTTAAACAATTATTTTACTTCCAAAATGTATATTTCTGTGCATATACCTAATGTTAGAATATCTTATAATAAGTATGTCTAAATATCTTTTAGACTCTAAATAACTTTTAAATAATGTAATTTTTTTTAACTTATAAAATAAATGTTTTTCTAAAATGTACAACTTCCCTTATATAGTGTTAATAATGAACAACTTAGGTTGATGAAGATTTAATAAATATATTTTTTCTCATTCTTAGCGTTACCCGGAACTAACGGCGTGGACGTGACGAGAATATAGTCCCTTTTTTTTTTTTTTTTTTTTTTTTTTTTTTAAATAACTTTAAGGAAGTTTGTTAATAATTAAAATAATTACGAAATATAAAGTACCGTATGGTCAAGAATCAGATACCTCTACAGTATCTGCCCCTCTGTGCCCTTGTGGCCTGTTACGGGACTGATTTTTTTTTTGTTTTTTTTTTTATTTATATATATATATATATATATATATATATATATATATATATATATACATTGTAGTATAATAATATAAATTATATTATAGTATGGTGAGTTGAAATTTAAATAATCATTTGTAATGAGAATAACTTAAAATAATTAATGAAATTGAAACTATTATATAATACAATAATAACATATTGTAATTATTTATACATATATATATGTGTGTATATATATATATATATGTACATATATATATATATATATATATATATATATATATATATATATATATATATATATATATATAGTATTGTATATAGTGTGGTAAGTTTTATTACTTATTTTATTTGAGAATATATTAAAACGTGTGGTGTGATTTGAAATTTTAAAGGTGATATTTCTTTTCTTTTTGGCTTTAAATCGTCATACTCGTACCAGGCTACGTTTGTAAATAATAATGACGTGTAATGGCGTATACTATTAATATAATTTATTACGCCTCGAAGAATATATTTATTATTATTAAGGGTAATATGTTTTGCAACACTATTTAAATTGTAGGTTTTCTTTGTAAATCCGGAATTATTAATGTAATTATTATCCGTCAGAATACTTGTATCTATTATTATTTGTGGCCATTATGTTTCTGTTATAACACATGTGTTTTTACATTTGACACATATGTGCTTGGAAATTGTTTCGTCTATAGCGTTTTGTACATATTCCAATCCTTTATCCAAAATTACGTTGACATTTATACTTAATAATATAAATTTAATATTTTTTGAATAGTCACATAATTTGCAGGTTTTGACTCTTTTTAGACTAGGCAAAGAAAGAAGAAGAAAGAAACATATTTTTATTTTGGACCAAAACAATTGTTTTTTCCACAAATTGAAAGAAAAAGAAAACAAACAAACAAACAAAAAAAAAATTATAAATTGCTCTTTACATTAAAATAAAATGTCTTGATAAAGCCTCGGCTTCAGGCGTCGTGCTGTAGGTTCTCCAAGGTGGTAGATTGTGGCAGCTGAAGAAAGAGGTAGTTTGTCTTGATACCTTCGGGTCAGTTCTTCGATGTGAAATGCGATTGGATCAACCCCCAGTTCTCGATGGAGCAAGGTGTTTCGAACGAACCAAGGGGCGTTGGCTGCAATCCGCAGCACTTTGTTTTGTAAAGTCTGAAGTCGTCTGATGTTCGTCGAGTTTGTTCCATACCACACAGGGCAGGCGTAAGTCAGTATTGGGAGGATCATGGTCTTGTAAAGGAGTGTGACTAGTGAAGGTCGAAGTGATGTTTTTCTGTTCATCAGTGGGTATAGTTTAGAGAGTCTGGAGTGTGCCTGTCGTAATTTTATGTTAATGTGCAGTTTCCAAGTAAGTCGAGTGTCAAAGTGTAGTCCTAGGTATCTCACTCCCTGGTCCTTCGGGCTCCAAGGAACTGGGAGTCCATCCAATCGGATTTCTGGTAGTTCTTGGTTCGAAAACCGCCGTAGGGAAAAGACTTTGGCCTCCGTTTTGGTTGAATTTAGGACCAGTCGCCATTTAGTAAACCAGTCAACCAAGAAGTTCGCCGTTCCTTGCAAGTTTTGAATCACAGTGGACATATTACTATGAGTGGATAATATGAGAGTGTCGTCGGCAAATGTTGCAAGCTGAATGAAGCCATCTTTTTCCGGCATATCCGAGACAAAGAGTAGGTAGAGAAGGGGGCTCAATATTGCTCCTTGTGGAACTCCAGCTTCCAAGGCGATCTTCCGGCTTAGGGTGGTTCCGATCCGGACTTGGCATGTGCGATCCTCTAAGTAAGATTTTATGGAGGAGAAGAGATTGGCTGGTGGTAGTGTCTTCTTTAGTTTATATAATAAACCTCGGTGCCAGACGGAATCGAAAGCCCCCTTCAACTCCAAGAAAAGGCCAGCTGTGTATTCTTTGGCTTCAAACCCTTTCACTATGACCTCTGCAACCCTCTGTGCTTGCTGCGTAGCGGAGTGATGGTGCCTGAAGCCAAATTGATGAGATGGAATGGTGGAGGTCACTTCAAGGTGTTGTCGTAGCCGTTTTTCCAAGCATTTTTCAAGTAGTTTGCCGAGCGTACACAACAAACTAATTGGGCGATAACTGGCCGGGCTGTGCTTTGGCTTCCCCTCCTTGTGAAACATGAGTACTATCGCGTTCTTCCAGGCCTTTGGAAAGTACCCCAGTCTCAAGCAGGCGTTGAAGAGTCCGACCAAATGGGCAATCGTCTTCCTTGGTAGCTTTTTCAGAATACAGTTCGGAATCTGATCCTCGCCTGGTGCCTTCCGGTTCTTCAGTTTTCTGATATAGCCTTTTAACTCCTGTGGGGTTATGTAGTCAGTGAGTCTGCTGTCTTCTGTCATACGTTCTCTTAGGAATTCGTCCACTGTCCTGTCAGTCTCAGGGTCGTCCCTGTCAAGAGGTCTCACTACAGTCTGTAAGTGGGTAGCAAACAACTCACATTTCTCGTTGTCAGAAGTCGCTGTCTGTTGGTCTGTTTTCAGGACAGGGAGAACGGGACTCTTTCCTAGGATCCTCCTTGTTTCCCTCCAAAGACTGTTGTCTCCTGGGCTTAAGTCAGAAACATAGGATTTGTAGGACCTAATTTTCTCTGTTTCTAGAAGAAACTTTATTCTACGGCCCAGTCTGTTCACAAGTGTCTTATCTGCCGCGTCCCTATATCGTTGCCATCTTTTTCTGATTACATTCTTGTCGTGGATAAGCTGAAGAATATAAGATGGAGTCTTAGGGCCGTGGAATGAATGTGACTGAGTCTGGGGCTGTAGTGTGCAGTGTTGTATTGATGTACGTATGTGTTCCGTGAGTGCCAAGGCGGACGTGTCAATTTCGTGTGTACTTTCATATGAGTATGGCACGTCCAGTATGTTCATGGCATGTGTAAAGAGTTCCCAGTCCACGCGTCCGTTAATGAGTTTAGGAAGATGTGGTGTCAATTTGGGTGAGTCGTGAAAAGTACAAATAACCGGTAAGTGATCTGAGTCCAAGTCTGTAAGAGTGTCTTGATAAAGTGGGTAGCGTATTTTATGTAGTACAGCAATGTCTAATATGTCCGGTTGATATCTGTCCTGTGTTGGGTAGTGCGTTGGTTCGTCAGGTGCTGATATATGCAGTCCTAAGTTCGTAGATATGTGTTCAAGTCGTGTTCCATTAGAGTTCAGTGTTCTACAGCCCCAGACTGGGTTTTTACTATTCAGATCTCCGAGCAAAACAGTCGGAGCTCCAGAAAAAATGCACTCAAAGTCGGATTCAATGAGGCGTATTCCAGGCCGGTGATATGCTGCCAGAATATTGATGTTTGTGTTATTGTTTAGTGTTAGTGTAATTCCAACGACTTGTAAGTTTTGTAGTGTAGGTAAGTAGATTTCAGTGTGTATTAATCGTCTCTGTACAAGTATAGCGACACCTCCCCGTCTGGTCTCCTGGTCCGTTCTGTACACAGTATAGCCAGGAATTCGTAGTCTGTCTGTTTCAGTTAGGTGCGTTTCCGTAATACATGCTACGTGCACAACGTGTCTGTTTAGGAAGTCTGTCAGTAAGCTCACGCGGTTCCGTAGTCCCGCGGCGTTCCAATTTAAAAGGTTTAGGTTGTGGTATGAAGCTAGATTAGAACAATCCATTTTGAGATGAAAACATGGAAGTCAACAGTTTAGTGAAAAATGTCTTGATTTGAGGTAAGAACGGCTTTATGAGTGTCGTCAAGAATTTTGAAATGTCGAAGGTAGAGTCAGCTGTTTTGTCTTGATTTGTCTGTGATGTCCGTAGATGTTCTCTTTCCGTCCAGACATTTGGTCGTGGAGCCTCCGGGGGAGAGATTTGGTGTGTTGTGGTCTGTGTACTAGGAGGTGTGGTGTTTTGTGTGTTTGGAGGTGAAGTGTTTTGTTTTTGTATTTGTGTAGTGGCAGCCCGTCTAGAACGAGATTTCTCGTAGTTCATGTAAACTTGGCAACCTCTATACCTGGCGCTGTGGTTACCGTTGCAATTGATACATTTAGCAGTGGTGGATCTATCGGTACAAAGAGAAAGAGGGTGATCCCCTGCACATTTTGCACACTTGGGATCCAGACGGCAGTGTTTCTTAGTGTGGCCTATTCTTAAACAGTTAGCGCACTGTAAGGGGCGTTTGGATCGGCGTCTAGGTTCCACAGTAACGACCATATTGCAAAGTCTATCCAATTCTAGAACCGATTTGCCATTCTCGTTATTATCAAGCTCAATTGCAACAAGAGGTGTGGGAAATCTTTCTTTATTGTATAGTCTCGTAGCTCTCTGTGCTGGGTAGCCTCGCCTCTTCAAGTCATCAAGGACATCGTCCTCGGAAACATTGAAAGGCAGGCCTCGTATCACGGCTGAGAAAGTTCGGTCGGGATTGGAAATCAAGAAGTATTTAATGTCAGGAGTTTCGTCAAAGAATTTTGTCACATTCCTAAAATCCTCAATACTAGACAAGGATATCTTTATTTTCTTATAAAGCATTGTGCAATCAAATGTGGATTTCGCAACGCCTTCAAGATCAGCAACGAGCTGCTTGGTATCAATAAATGAATTTTCGTCAGAAACAACGACAAAAATGGGTGGAATCTTTGGTGATTGGGGGCTGTCTGTGATGTCAGCTGTTCGGGTTATCCGTGTAGTCTGATGTCTGTTAGGTCTGGGCTTTTTATTTGACGAAGATACGGAAATTGTATCATCTATTGTCTGTATGTCAGATAAAGGGGAAAATCTGTTACTTGTTTGAGTGATAACTGCCACAGGAGTTATTATCCGGGCATATCTGTTTCGCTTTGGTTTGGGTTCTTCAAAAAGTTGAGCGTCCATAGCATCAGGGTTGCTAGGAGTGGTTAAGGGTGAAGCGTTGTCCTTGGTTACGGAGGGAAGGTTAGAGTTGAGGTTACTACCTGGCTCTATGACAGTGACTTCAGGGAATATATGAGATATAAAGTTTATATCACCTGTTTTGCCTGCTTCTTCTGTTGAGGTTATGCTGGATTTAACTTGAATATTTTCACCGCATTTAGCTAGAATTTTTGCAGCCGAGGAAAAATCTAACTTCCTAATCCGAGGACGGGTCTCGGCAAGTCTTTTAACACCCGTCATAACACTATTGGAGTCCAATAAATAGTAACAATTTGATTTTAAACAAGAGCACTTATTAAACACAGCCTTTTGGCAAACGCGATCACAGCTGTTCTCTCTCAATCAGGCAAAGAAAGAAATGTATGTTCTGCTAAGTGGGCAGCGTTACACATTGCATCTAATGTAGTGAATGTCCTAGTATACCTCGTCGACTCGAATAGTGATGTACTATTTATAAAAGAAGCTCTTTCCATATAATCGTTCCGTGTTATTTTACCGCGAGATATTATTCTTTCTGCCAATCGTAAAAAATGATCATCGGTACTTTGTGCGATACTTTTATATTCGGTGCTCATTCCTATCATATGCGCTGTTATATGTAAAAGAGAATCGAAAGCGCACGTATTGTCAACCATAATAGTTTTTCCTTGTAATTTAACGGGTTCACATAAATTGCCCGTTAAATTACAAGGGTATAAATTGATTATAGGGATGAAAACTGAAACATTCGATTTGACACTATCCCATTCGAGACATTTGTCTAAATAAGTTTTTTTTTTAGGAGTGCCACATGATTTAGAACCTTTATTGGTCAACCCCATCCAGTTTTCCTCATAGTTTAGCGAATCTATAGCATCATTAGAAGAAGAATCCGATACATCATATATAACTGCCTTTACAGCATCCTGTGAATTTTGATTATTTCCTTCTGAGCTACTTTTATATAAATCATGGATATTTTCTCGAATATTTTCACAATCGGATGTTGCATTAAAGTTATTACTGCAAATAGATAAATCCGAAGTGCATATGCTTATTTGTTCCTGCTTCGGAGATATTTTGTTTTCTTGTTCCAAAGTAGCAGAGGAAATATTTTCTGCAAAATCTAATCGTAATTTGCCATCGAGATAATTTAGATGGCTAATGACAAATTTGTCTACTCTCATCGGAAGACTACCTTTAAAAACTCTTGTTTTATGTTCCGCAAAGATTGATTCTACCGAAGAAGATGTCGCAATTTCCATATCATTGTTAAAATAAGGACGCATAAGACCGGTCCACAATGGTAAAATGTTTATTAAATCCTTTATTTTCTTTGCAGCTTCTGAATTATAAAAAGCATTGACAACATTACCATTTTGCGATTTTAACGCAAGATTATGAGCTTTATAATATTTGTCATTACTCCAATTTTGCAGTGTTCAAGTATAATAATTGTTGAAAAATACTTCTCATCATTTCTTGTCCCAGAACTCTTGGGAAAATCATAAGTCATGTCTTTAACTATATCAGAACTCTTTTGGAATAATCAGAACTCCATCTTATAGGCCGTGGTTGCAATTTCAAATTTACCACATGCAGTTTTCCAGTAAAATAATTGTTGAAAAATACTTCTCATCATTTCTTGTACCAGAACTCTTTAGAAAATCATAAGTCATGTCTTTAACTATATCAGAACTCTTTTGGAATAATCAGAACTCCTTTTTATAGGCCGTGGTTGCAATTTCAAATTTACCACATGCAGTTTTCCAGTAAAATAATTGTTGAAAAATACTTCTCATCATTTCATGTACCAGAACTCTTGGGAAAATCATAAGTCATGTCTGTAACTATATCAGAACTCTTTTGGAATAATCAGAACTCCTTCTTATAGGCCGTGGTTGCAATTTTAAATTTACCACATGCAGTTTTCCAGTATAATAATTGTTCAAAATTACTTCTCATCATTTCTTGTACCAGAACTCTTTGGAAAATCATAAGTCATGTCTTTAACTATATCAGAACTCTTTTGGAATAATCAGAACTCCTTTTTATAGGCCGTGGTTGCAATTTCAAATTTATCACATGCAGTTTTCAAGTATAATAATTGTTCAAAATTACTTCTCATCATTTCTTGTACCAGAACTCTTTGGAAAATCATAAGTCATGTCTATAACTATATCAGAACTCTTTTGGAATAATCAGAACTCCTTCTTATAGACCGTGGTTGCAATTTCAAATATATCACATGCAGTTTTCCAGTATAATAATTGTTCAAAATTACTTCTCATCATTTCTTGTACCAGAACTCTTTGGAAAATCATAAGTCATGTCTATAACTATATCAGAACTCTTTTGGAATAATCAGAACTCCTTCTTATAGACCGTGGTTGCAATTTCAAATATATCACATGCAGTTTTCCAGTATAATAATTGTTCAAAATTACTTCTCATCATTTCTTGTACCAGAACTCTTTGGAAAATCATAAGTCATGTCTGTAACTATATCAGAACTCTTTTGGAATAATCAGAATTCCTTCTTATAGGCCGTGGTTGCAATTTCAAATTTATCACATGCAGTTTTCAAGTATAATAATTGCTGAAAAATACTTCTCATCACTTCTTGTACCAGAACTCTTGGGAAAATCATAAGTCATGTCTGTAACTATATCAGAACTCTTTTGGAATAATCAGAACTCCTTCTTGTAGACCGTGGTTGCAATTTCAAATTTACCACCAGCAGTTTTCAAGTATTATAATTGCTAAAAAATACTTCTCATCATTTCTTGTACCAGAACTCTTTGGAAAATCATAAGTCATGTCTTTAACTATATCAGAACTCTTTTGGAATAATCAGAATTCCTTCTTGTAGACCGTGGTTGCAATTTCAAATTTACCATATGCAGTTTTCCAGTATAATAATTGCTGAAAAATACTTTTCATCATTTCATGTACCAGAACTCTTGGGAAAATCATAAGTCATGTTTTTAACTATATCAGAACTCTTTTGGAATAATCAGATCTCCTTTTTATAGGCCGTGGTTTCAATTTCAAATTTACCACATGCAGTTTTCCAGTAAAATAATTGTTGAAAAATACTTCTCATCATTTATTGTACCAGAACTCTTTAGAAAATCATAAGTCATGTCTTTAACTATATCAGAACTCTTTTGGAATAATCAGAACTCCTTTTTATAGGCCGTGGTTGCAATTTCAAATTTATCACATGCAGTTTTCAAGTATAATAATTGCTGAAAAATACTTCTCATCACTTCTTGTACCAGAACTCTTGGGAAAATCATAAGTCATGTCTGTAACTATATCAGAACTCTTTTGGAATAATCAGAACTGTCAAATTTCGAGCGGCGTTGAATTTTTTATTTTTACAAATATGAACGTATTTTACAAGTATAATAATTTTTTTTAAATACTTCCGATTAATCCTTGTATCAGAGCTGGTCGGAAAATCATTGTACATGACTTTAACGATATTAGAACTCGTTTAGAATAATCAAAACAACTAGTTATTGATTGGCTTTAGATCTCAAACCGTGTATATATCGGGATAATTTCTGTAAATGTTTTTCTTTTTTAATCGTTTTTTTTTTTCTTCTAAAATGTAGAACTATCCTCAGAACTCTTACAAATCTATGATTTTTTTAATTCTGACGATTGTTGATACGGAAATTGTCGAAAAACAAAATGATTTGCTGTGTGAATTTGGCAAATCATTTGTTATGCCATTTTTTTTTGCTTTAAAGGCCGGAACTATTAATTTAACTTATCAAGAACTCTAGAACTATTCAAAATAAAGCCAGAACTCTCAAAAAATTTTGAGTTTCCACGAAATGAGACGCCAGCTTCACACACACCCTGTATCCTGTTCAAATCTGGTCTTAGCGTTTTTCCTTTATGGCAATTTTGTTGCAGAGACCTGTGTGTAGCGAAGATTACCGTTCGTGTGGGAGATGGCCTGAGAGAGGTGGTGGTGGCCTCAGCCTATCTCCCATACGAGCGGTGCAACCCCCCAGGAGCTGAGTTGCGCCTAGTTGTGGACTACTGCAGGGAGAGGGACTTCCAGTGCTTGATTGGCTGTGATGCCAATGCCCATCACACGGTCTGGGGTAGCACTAACTGCAACCAAAGAGGTGAGTCATTACTTGATTATGTCTTAAATAATGATCAGGATGTCGTTAATAGGGGCAGCGAGCCTACCTTTGTTATTAGGACAAGAAGAGAGGTCATTGATATTACCCTTGTCTCGAGGCGATTACTACCTGTGGTCAAGAACTGGAGGGTGGAAGATGAAGTTTCGGGTTCTGACCACAGGTATATTACGTACTGTATAGAGGCAGCAGGCCCCGCAGCGCGCGTTATCAGAAACCCGAGACTCACAGAGTGGTCCCGGTTCAACGAAATCCTTTCGGGAAGGATGGACGATTGTCCACGGAGAGCACATACTGGCATCGATGTAGAAGCCATAAATGATCACATTACCGAGGCCATTAAGGTGGCTTTTGAAGGTAGCTGTGCTGGGAAAACTGTAGTGACCAACAGCAGTTCCTCCTGGTGGAATGGGAACCTGTCCAGACTCAGGAGTGAAGCAAGGAAGCTCTTTAACAGAGCTAAACGCAGAGGCACCTGGGAGGAATACAGGAAGAAATTGTCACAGTACAACACAGCTGTGAGGAAAGCTAAGAGAGAGTCATGGAGGAAATTCTGCACAGAAGTGAATAGTGCAACGGAATACTCAAGACTCCATAAGGTTTTAGCCAACAGCCCCACTAAACTTATTGGGACTGTTAAGAAGGCTGAAGGCTATACGGAATCGGTGGAAGAAACCATGAACTATATCCTCGCTACTCATTTTCCAACTAGCGAGGAGGCTAACTTATTTGAAGGAGATGTCTATCCTATCAGACGAGGTAATCCGGAGGCATGGAGGCATGCGAGGGAAATTGTCAAGGCAGCGCACGTCAGATGGGCCATTGGAACGTTCAAACCATATAAATCGCCGGGCCTAGACGGCATATATCCAGCATTTCTGCAACATGGGGTAGATATACTCTTGCCAACGCTCCTACAACTCTTCAGGAGTAGTTTGGTTATGGGACATATTCCACGGACCTGGAGAGTGGCCAAACTCTGCTTCATTCCCAAACAAGGTAGAGCTTCACACCTGTATGCCAAGGACTACAGGCCGATTTGTCTATCGTCCTTCCTACTGAAGACACTGGAGAAGATCATAGACAGGCATATAAGAGACACTGCGTTAAGACGGAACCCCCTTAACGAACAACAGTATGCGTACCAGTCTGGTAAGTCATGTGAATTGGCTCTCCACCATCTAGTGTGCAGACTGGAGCGAGCACTACAGTACAAGGAAATTGCTCTGTGCGCATTTCTTGATGTGGAGGGGGCCTTCGACTGCACCCCTATTAGGGCAGTTGAAGAAGCCATGATCGAGAAAGATGTCGAAGAATTCGTCACATATTGGACGGTCAATCTTCTGAAGAACCGCATCATTAGGCTGGCGGAGGGGACCTACAGTAAGAGTATTGTACCTAGGACAGGATGTCCCCAGGGGGGTGTCCTGTCACCCCTCCTGTGGTGTCTAGTGGTGGATACACTGCTGACGAGGCTGAAGAATCAGGGCTTCTCAGCACAGGCATATGCAGATGATCTGGTAATTACGGTGGTTGGTAAGGTGCAATCAACTGTGAGTGAACTGCTGGACACGGCACTGTCTTTGGTGGACAAGTGGTGCCAGGAGAAGAACCTTAGGATTAATCCACAGAAAATTACAGTGGTGCCTTTTACTTTGAAGAGGAAACTGGATGGACTGGGCACACCGAGCCTGTCAGGCCATAACTTAAGCTTTTCCAAGACAGTTAAGTACTTGGGTGTTACCCTAGACTCAAGGCTTAACTGGCAGGAGCATATCCGCAAGATAGCAGGTAGAGCCACAAAAACCTTGTGGGCCTGCCGGAGGGTAGTGGGGAATAATTGGGGCATTACCCCTAAAGGTATGCACTGGATTTACACAATGATTGTGAGGCCTATCATCACTTACAGTGCAGTAGTGTGGTGGCATCGATGCGGCACTGACAGTGTTAAGAAGACTCTGTGCTCCCCACAAAGGCTGGCTTGCCTGATGATTACGGGAGCAATGGGCTCTACACCGACATGAGCTATGGAGATTCTACTTGACCTTAAACCAGTAGAGATATATATCGAAGAGATAGCTAGATGCTCAGCGTACAGATTCGCTATTTTAGGGCACGAACCTTGCCCAACCCTAGGGGCTCACTGTGCGATTATCCGAAGGAACTGGCAGGACCCAATTCTCTGCATGCCATCGGACTTTCAGGACAAGCACTCCTTCACCTCAAACTTTACAACTGTGATCAAGCCGAGGGAAGCAGCGCTGGAGCACAAATTAACACCAAGCCGGGTGGATCGGTTTTGTTACACAGACGGCTCAAAAACCGAATCTGGCACAGGAGCTGGTGTGTGGATTCAGGGGTCCACACATAATGTTGCCTTGCCTCTGGGGAGGTATGCTACGGTGTTCCAAGCTGAAGTCACCGCCATCGGCGCTTGTGCAGACCTTATGAATAGCGGCTCTCCATTAGACAGGCGCTTCACTATTTTCTCCGATAGCCAAGCGGCCATAAGAGCTCTATCCACGAATAGGATCAGGTCAAAGGTGGTACAACAATGCAAAGACAGCTTAAACTTACTTGGACGACGTAACAAGGTCAGACTGGAGTGGGTCCCAGGCCACTCTGGCATCCAGGGTAATGAAAGAGCTGACGAGTTGGCCAATATTGGTGCAGCGACAATCCCCCTATCCCCAGAACCTCAATGTGGGATCGCACCAGCTGTGGCCAGATTAAGTATTAGAAGGTGGGCGGAAGCTGAGCACAGGAGGAAGTGGTGCAGCAGCTCCACCCAGAGACAGGCGAAGCTGTTCCTTTCCTTTGTGGACAAGAAGAGGACGGAGACTCTCCTTAATCTGTGCAGGTCCAAGGTAAGACTAGTTACAGCTCTTCTTACAGGTCACTGTAGAATGCACCGGCACCTCTACTCCATGGGGCTGACCAGGACCTCATGGTGCAGACTGTGCTTTGAAGACGACGAGACGCCGTATCACATCATATGCAGATGTCCAGCTCTTGTAGCAAAGAGATACCTGTATTTTGGTGCAGACTTCATTGATGACCCTAGAAGGCTACCTGAACTGAACCTTCGAACTCTGCTAAGGTTCATTTCGGATACGGCGCTGTTGGTGTAACAGGCTGGCTTGTCGGGTGGCACAATAGGCCTTGTTGGCCTCGGTGCAGCTCCCTCTACGTGGGCACCCGTTGTTAATAATAATAATAATAATAATGCTTAGATTATTTTGAATTCTCCTATCTATATAACCTTTCTCATAGCCTCCAACTGAAGTTATCGTTATTTCTTATTTTATAGAAATATTTAACCCACGACAGAATAAAATTTAATTTGCCATGAAGCACATATTTACAGTTGATTATAACAGTAAAACGAATTTGCTAGTAAAACAAGATACTTAAAATGATAACGAATTTTTGGTTGTTTAGAATTGAGCCTTCTCAGCAGTAGTCGAAGAGTAAGTACGTTTTCAGTACATAATTGTATTGACTTATACAGATTAAGATGTACGTAACCGCGCTAAGATGACGCAGTTCCTGCGAGTTGGACTTTTTAGTTGGTTAGAGAGCAGGTAAGCCAAGGCAGCAAGAGTTACTAGGCCGATAACAGAACAGCTGTTACCGTACTGTATCTATTTCATAGTATTATTTCTATTTGAGCTTCAATTCAACTAGGATGGCAGACCTTGAATTACTAGAAATAAACTGTGATTTTGTCCCTCATAGAGTTTACGCTATACCTGGTGATGGTCCATCCGAGGTAATAACATCCCGAACCCTTGCAAAGCCTCCTCACCAAACAGCATCCCCAGTCAGCAAATATAATGGCTGTTTCCAAAAGACATCTTGGAAACATAAATTTTTAAATTTTAACGTCCATCATTTATTGACAACGAATTTTAACCTGCACAGGTAAAACTCCTATTACTGGTAACCTAGAGATATCAGGTTATCTCTAGTTTATCGGGTTATCTCTAGTTTATCGGGTTATCTCTAGTTTATCGGGTTATCTCTAGTTTATCGGGTTATCTCTAGTTTATCGGGTTATCTCTAGTTTGTCGGGTTATCTCTAGTTTATCGGGTTACCTGTAGTTTATCGGGTTATCTCTAGTTTATCGGGTTATCTCTAGTTTATCGGTTTTCCCTCTCTTTATAGGGATGAGCCCCGCTTAGAAGGTGGAGCTCATGACGCAATCCGGAAGTGCCGACTAGAAACTTTTACGTTTCAGAACCTCTAGAGAACAAAAATATGTATATATTCGGTATTTTTAGTCAATATGACGTAATAGATACCGAGAGGGTGGAATTTTCCATTCCCACCTAATTCATGGAAGAGGAAGAAGGGGCGTGTATGATTACGTGATATACAGGAAAAGGGCGCTGATTGGCCGGCTTTTGCCTTCTGTCTCATTACGTTTACTTCATATGCTTGCAAGTATTTTTTTTTTTTAAGTTTGATTGGCCTAGAAAAAGGAATGAAACCATTTTAAAGGCGATAGCTTTAACCATTTTCGAGAAAGATGGAAAAATAGTTGCTGAATACCGTTTTTGGTTTGGGTACTTAGAAACTTAGGATTCAGTTAAAATATTTTCTGCATGTTTGAAATTCATATAAACCAAGATGTTTAAATGTTGGTTACGTATGGAATGAGGGAAGGATAAAAATAAAATAAATTATTGGCATGCAAAGGTTTGGGAACTTGGTATATTATTGGCATGCAAAGGTTTGGGAATTTGGTATATTATTGGCATGCAAAGGATTGGAAACTTGGTATATTATTGGCATGCAAAGGATTGGAAACTTGGTATATTATTGGCATGCAAAGGTTTGGGAATTTGGTATATTATTGGCATGCAAAGGTTTGGGAACTTGGTATATTATTGGCATGCAAAGGTTTGGGAATTTGGTATATTATTGGCATGCAAAGGTTTGGGAACTTGGTATATTATTGGCATGCAAAGGATTGGAAACTTGGTATATTATTGGCATGCAAAGGATTGGAAACTTTTTATATTATTGGCATGCAAAGGTTTGGGAATTTGGTATATTATTGGCATGCAAAGGTTTGGGAACTTGGTATATTATTGGCATGCAAAGGATTGGAAACTTGGTATATTATTGGCATGCAAAGGATTGGAAACTTGGTATATTATTGGCATGCAAAGGATTGGAAACTTGGTATATTATTGGCATGCAAAGGATTGGAAACTTGGTATATTATTGGCATGCAAAGGTTTGGGAACTTGGTATATTATTGGCATGCAAAGGTTTGGGAATTTGGTATATTATTGGCATGCAAAGGTTTGGGAATTTGGTATATTATTGGCATGCAAAGGTTTGGGAACTTGGTATATTATTGGCATGCAAAGGTTTGGGAATTTGGTAATTATTGGCATGCAAAGGTTTGGGAACTTGGTATATTATTGGCATGCAAAGGTTTGGGAATTTGGTATATTATTGGCATGCAAAGGTTTGGGAACTTGGTATATTATTGGCATGCAAAGGATTGGAAACTTGGTATATTATTGGCATGCAAAGGATTGGAAACTTGGTATATTATTGGCATGCAAAGGATTGGAAACTTGGTATATTATTGGCATGCAAAGGTTTGGGAACTTGGTATATTATTGGCATGCAAAGGATTGGAAACTTGGTATATTATTGGCATGCAAAGGATTGGAAACTTGGTATATTATTGGCATGCAAAGGATTGGAAACTTGGTATATTATTGGCATGCAAAGGTTTGGGAACTTGGTATATTATTGGCATGCAAAGGTTTGGGAATTTGGTATATTATTGGCATGCAAAGGTTTGGGAATTTGGTATATTATTGGCATGCAAAGGTTTGGGAACTTGGTATATTATTGGCATGCAAAGGATTGGAAACTTGGTATATTATTGGCATGCAAAGGATTGGAAACTTGGTATATTATTGGCATGCAAAGGATTGGAAACTTGGTATATTATTGGCATGCAAAGGTTTGGGAATTTGGTATAATATTGGCATGCAAAGGTTTGGGAATTTGGTATATTATTGGCATGCAAAGGTTTGGGAACTTGGTATATTATTGGCATGCAGAGGTTTGGGAATTTGGTATATTATTGGCATGCAAAGGTTTGGGAATTTGGTATATTATTGGCATGCAAAGGTTTGGGAACTTCGTATATTATTGGCATGCAAAGGTTTGGGAATTTGGTATATTATTGGCATGCAAAGGTTTGGGAACTTGGTATATTATTGGCATGCAAAGGTTTGGGAACTTGGTATATTATTGGCATGCAAAGGTTTGGGAACTTGGTATATTTTCCTTAACATCTTGAAAACGGTTGGAAATATTGGTAAGTGAAAGTGATTATTTCAACTCTTTCTAAATTTTCTACAAAAAAGGTTCTAAGGGAATTTTCGATTAGTCGATGTCAATCTGAGAAATAAGTGCTTAAAACTTCAAATGTTTTTGTTTTCTTCTTTTGAAGGGGGTTTTCGTAGTTATTTAGCTCACTTTTTAATTGGTTGTTTTTTGTTTTAAATTGCATTTATTTATAGAATTAGTATTACAGTAGAAGAAGTCAAGAAAATTAGAAGCATTTTGATATTTGATTCTGTGAAATAACTATTTCTAGTTTGTAGTGATGGCGTTGGCCAACCCAGCTGTAGGGTGGGACGCCAGGTAAAAGTGCACGCTGGCCCTTTGTAACGGGTCATAAAAGGATTTCATGAAAGGTCGAATTTTGTCTGTTTTTATTCCTTGTTATTAGCGCGGTTTCTCCCTCGCCCATAGGGAGGAACCCCGCTTATAAGGTTGACCTCATGACGCAATCCGGAAGTGCCGACTAGAAAATTTTGCGTTTCAGAACCCATGTAGACCGAAAATGATAGAGGTTAAAATTTGTATATATATATATATATATATATATATATATATATATATATATATATATATTTGTCTGTTCGCTCTGTAGCTCCCAGATGAATGGTCCGCTTTGATGAAATTTGGTACAGAAATCTGTCGTCCAATTTGAAGTTCGTTAACCAGTAAAATCCGCCCACTGGAAGATGGCGTTTGGGGCGAAATTCGCGCAAAAAAAATCGTAACGCTTACGTTTTAGAGTTAATAAGCTTGTAAGTACTCGTTTTATATGCTTCCTGGGGTAAGAAAACGAATGAAACCATTTTCAAGGCGATAGCTTTAGCCGTTTTCGAGAAAATTGGAAAAATAGTTTTTGAATACCGTTTTTGGTTTGGGTACTTGGAATCATGGGATTCAGTTGAAACATTTTCTACATCTTCTACTTTCATTAAAACTAATATGTTGAAATTTTGGTTACTTTTGGAGTTAAGGAAGGAGAAAAATAAAATATCTTATTAACAGACATGAAAAGTTTTGGGAACTTCATATACTTTCTCTAATATCTCGAAAACTGTTTGAAATATTGGCAAATAGAGGGTTACCATGCGAAAGCTTACTAAATGTTCTACAAAAAAGATTCTAAAACAATTTTTGATTAGGCGATGTCAATCGGAGAAATACGTGCTTAAACTTTGAAGTAATTTTTTTTTTTTTTTTATTTTATTTATTTGGAATTTACAACAATGTATAAGATACATTTCTAGTAAATTATTGCTAGATTAAATTGACATGAATGTACATGAGGTGGGAAGCTGCACAGTAGTAGTACCCACTAGACAGATTTTTTGAAGTAATTGATTTCGTTTATTTGAACGGTTCTTCTTGTTTGTTTTTATTCCTTGTTGTTTTTTCATTGGTTATAGTAGGATAATGTATTTGACAATAAAACAGATTAATTAAAATAAGAAAAACAATTCATTGCTAGAAATATATCAGGCTGTACCGTATGAAATGTCAGTTTTGGATTTTCCGATTTCCTTCAAATGACTTGAAACTGTCGAGGCTCCTACTCCGAGTTCTTTGGCATGTTCCCTAGTGTTTGTAATTGCTTATAGTAGTCAAATGTATTTGTCAATAAAACAGGATACGTATAATTAGAAACAATATTCAACTTCACACAGTTAGATACTATGAGGGAATAGAGAGTCCGTTCACTGCCCGGAGGTCCACAAAAAATGTACCTGCTAGGAGTTAATCCTCAAGAGTTGTAAATATACCCCAGGTATCTGCCGACACAAATACAAAGCCTAGTTTGGTTTTGGTACTTACAATCATGGGATTCAGTTGAAACATTTTTTGCATGTTTGAATTTCATCAAATCTAACATGTTAAACTTTTGGTTACGTTTGGAGTTAAGGAAGGGTTCTTTTTGTAATTTTTGTCTCTTTCCCTTAGTTTTTTATTGCTATTTATTTTTGTAATTTTTTTTTTGTATTTGTGTGAAAAACAGGATAGGTAAAATGAGACCCATTTTCTGTTGCTAAAAATAATGAAAAGTTTTGGGCACTTCGTATACTTTCATTAATATCTCGAAAAAGGTTGAGAGTCTTGGTAAACGGAAGACTGCCATCAGAAAGCTTACTAAATGTTCTACAAAAAAGGTTGTGATGAAAGTTTTGATTAGGCGATGTCAATCGGAGAAATAAATGCTTAAATCTTTAAAGTAATTGATTTCGCTTATTCCAACTGTTCTTTTTGTCTGTTTTTATTCCTCGTTTGTTTTTAATTACTTATAGTTAGATAATGTATTTGAAAATAAAACAGGTTAAGAAAAATAAGAAAAACAATTCATATTTAGAAATATATCTTGCCAAGAGAAAGAGATTCGATGACGTCTTTTGAATATTTTCAATTGACTTTATTCTGTTGGTTTTTTAATTGATTTAGTAGTAGTGTTGCCGATCCTTCGAGGTAACATTTTAAATCATGACCTTTCAAGACTTTACTACATACAGGAATGGCGTTAGTGACCTTAAGGGTTGACACGCCATTATAATAATTATTTAAAAAAAAAAGACTGGTGGAACCAAAATAATAACTGCTTCTATTTTAATCTTTCCAAATTAGACTAGGGTATGAACGGACCGCGCTAAGATGATGCATTTCCTGCGAGACGGACTTTTAATTGCTTTTCAGTCGGATAATGTATTTGACAATTAAACAGATTAAGTAAAATAAGAACATCAATTTATTGTTAAAAATGTAGCGTTCAAAGAAAGAGACCCTAAGGCTTTCCAAATGCCTCCGAGCGGAGGCCCTTCTGGCCGACTTACGGGTTGGCCGACCTATACAGGCAGACCATAAATCAAGACCTTTTAAGACTGGTGGAGCCAAAATAATAACTGATTCTATTTTAATCTTTCCAAATTAGACTAGGGATAAGAACGGAACCGCGCTAAGATGATGCAGTTCATGCGAGTCGGACTGTTTTTTCTTTAAAAAATACATTTGCTCATACTACTCTCAGCCCACTTTTGCGCGGTTAATCCCTATCTCCATAGGGAGAACCCGATTATGAGGTTGACCTCACGACACAATCCGGAAGTACCGACTAGAAACTTTCACGTTTCAGACCCTATAGATCACGAAAATATAGGTGGCCCAAATTTGTATATATATATATATATATATATATATATATATATATATATATATATATATACATATATATATATACATATATATATATATATATATATATATATATATATATATATATATATATATATATATATATATATGCTTGTCTGTTCGCTCTCTAGCAAGCTCAAAAATGGTCCGACTTTAACGAAATTTGGTACAAAAATCTGTCGTCTAATTTGAAAGGTCAAGTTCGTTAACCAGCAGAATCCGCCCCCTATAAGATAGTGTTTGGGGCGAAATTGGCGCAAAAAAAATCGTAACGCTTACGTTTTTGAGTTTATATGCTTGCAGGTACATGTTTTATACGTTCCTTAACATAAGAAAACGAATGAAACCATTTTTAAGGCGATATCTGTAACCGTTTCTGAGAAAAGTGGAATCAATGTTTTTGTAAGTCATTATTTTTTTGAGAGTACTTACAATCGCGTGATTCAATTAAAATATTTTTTACATCTTGGAAATTCATTCCAACTAAGTTGTTTAAATTTTAGTTATATTTGGAGTCAAGGAAGTACGCGAAAAAAATTATTTTATTAATAGACATGAAAAGTTTTCGGATCTTCATACATTTTTCGTAAATATCTCGATAACGGTTGGGAAATCGTGGTAAGTGGTACGTGACCATTCGAATGCTTACTAAATTCTCTATAAAATAGGTTCTGAAGCAATATTCGATGGGGCAACGTCAATCAGAGATATAAGGGCTTAAAACTTAAAAAGTGTTTGTTTTGAAACGGTTTTTCTCTTTGTTTATCTCACTTTTTAATTGGTTGTTTCTTGTTTTAAATTGCATTTATCAGTAAAATTAGTATTGTAGTAAAATAAGCTAAGAAATGGTGAAAGGTATTGGTAATAAGTTTGGAGTGGCTGTGGTAATCATGATGGCGTATGCATAGTTTGTTCTCCTATCTATATAACCTTCCTCATAGCCTCCAACTGAAGTTATCGTTATTTCTTATTTTATAGAAAGATTTAACCCACGACAGAATGGAATTTTATTCGCCATGAAGCACATATTTACAGTTGATTATAACAGTAAAATGAGGGGTCTCCCGTGGTCTAGTGGCTATCGCGCTGGATTCGTAAGCGGGAGATGGTGGGTTCGATTCCCGCCTCCGGCAGGAATTTTCTCATCTCAGGGCTCGCTGGGAAAATTCCTCGCTGCACCCTGGATGTCGGCGCTAATGAACTAGATGTAGATGCGCCTTAAAAAAAACAAAAAAAAAACAGTAAAATGAATTTGCTAGTAGAACAAGAAACTTAAAAAGAGAACGAATTTTTTGTTGTTTGGAATAGAGCCTTCTTTGCAGATATCGAAGAGGGAGTACGTTTTCAGTACTCAAATGTATTGACTTATTCTGCCTTCCTCAAGAATGAGGATTAAGAATTATCCGTAAGTTGGCTACTGTCAGTTTCCTGTGATTTGTGATGCCTAATCTATTCTATTTCTTCGAGATGTACGGAACCGCGCTAAGATGACGCAGTTCCTGCGTTTTTCAATATACCCCTCCATGATGACGATTAAAAAAAATAAAAAGATGGTTTTTTTTTTTGCCCCAGTTTTTTTTTTTTGTGCCAAGAGAGAGTTCTCTTGAGGTATTTAACATATGTATATTTAAGGCCAAAGTGTTCCGAAAAAATACTTCAAAAAAACAAGTTTTGCGCGCTTTTTGACCACTCTGAGACGATGCAAGGGTTCGGGATATTATTACCTCGGATGGACCATCACCAGGGCGTAAACTCTATGAGGGACAAAATCACAGTTTCTGAGTTTCTTGAATTTCTAGTAATTCAAGGTCTGCCATCATAGTAGAAATGAAGATCAAATAGAAATAATATTATGAAATAGATACAGAACGGTAACAGCTGATCTGTTATCGTCCTAGCAACCCATGCTGTCTAGGCGTCCATGCTCTCTTTTAAAAATTCACACCCCTCTAAAAAATGCTCAATAATTTGAATATCAGAAAAACCTTTCATAGTAGGTGTTTACGTCCTAAAGGGAGTGTCGATGGAAAATTTCAAAATTTTCAAAAACAGAAGTTTTTTTCAAAAACAGTTTTTTTTCAAAAACAGAAGTTTTTTTCAAAAACAGAAGTTTTTATCAACAACAGAAGTGCGTTATTGGACGTCCAGAAAGTATTTTTTAATACTGGTTTTAGTGAAATAATTTACTGTTCTATTAAAGAAAATATTGTCTATTTTATGATGATATAATTAAAATTTCTTTAAATTGATTTGTTTTTGAACCTCGAATCAGGAGAGAAGATTGAGCTGAGCGCCATACTTGTCATCACAACCCACGAAGTGACCATCCAGGACCTCCAAAAACTGCGGCACATCGATCATGTCGGCTTCAAGGTGACCGAGTTCAGGACAGGAGGCGGCCCTGTCCAATACTATCAATGTCTTGCCATCGGGCATACTGCTGAATACTGTGGCCACACAGGGAAATGCGGATGGTGCGGAGCCGGCTACTGGACCCACGAGTGCCCGAAGACTACACGCCCCAAGTGTGCCTACTGCCTAGGGGAACATCCCACCTCCTACCTCCTCTGCCATAAGCGGATCGAGTACGCCGAGCAGCTCCGGCAGAAGCGGACGCAAAAGGCTACCCCCATGAAGAACACCAACGCAGCGCGCCAGCCTGAACCATTCAGAAGACCCCCTGACACCAGGGTGAACCACGGAGTGTACTACTCCCAGGTCGCCGGAGGCTCACAACCTCGCCCAAACACTGAAGGTGCGCCACAAGCGACCCCCGCCCAGATACGGCTGCCCGAACTCTCTCCACCTACACAACCGGAGGGGATGAACATGGAAGCAATGTTCACCATCATAATAGGTCTGGTGGACACAGTAACGAAACTCATGGCGAAGGTCGACAGGCTGGTAGACATGGCGACGCCCTCAAAATGATTGGACATATCATCATCAATTTTAACATCCGAAGCCTTCGACCTAAATTGGCTGAATTAGAACACCTCCTCCAGTCCTACTCCCCTGCTGTTGTAGCACTTACAGATGCCCAGTTACTTACAGAGCCCAACCGATCGGCTGTACTTACGGGGATATACATCGTACATGTGTGACGGTTTGCCAGGAACATCTGGCTCAGCACTACTGCTCGTCCGAAGAGATCTTCCTTCCAGAAACCTCGAGCACCAGCCCACTACCAACACAGGGACACAGGCAGTGTCTATCTCGGTCCGTCTGAGGAGACGATACGTCTTCACATGCGTCTACCGCAGGCCCAGAGCATCCTTAGCAGAGACCAAGGCAATCATCACTGCTGCATTGCAGGAGCCTCACCAGATCCTTGTCGGGGACTTCAATGCCAAACATCAGGTCTGGCAGTGTTCCACGGCAAACGAACTGGGGCGGTTCATAGTGAGGACGAGCCTCGTAGTTATTCATCCGAGAATCCACACATTTAGACACGCAGGGAACCCCACCTGGACCTCCACCCTGGATCTCCTCCTCACTAGGGATCTGCATGCGGTCACCAGATGCAGTGCCTTAGATTATGGTCCCTCAGACCACCGCCTAGTCCTGTACGAGGTAGAAGGAGACCCGCCGACAGAACTGCCCTCGAAGTACCTTCTCCGCAAGGCAGACTGGAAAGGATTTCAAGAGGACATCCTCTCCGCCCTACTGTGCATCAGGAACTACGAAACTGCTGCCGACATCGATGAAGCCGTCACCATCTTCACCGAGGCCATCCAGTCCGCCGCCGACAGAAGGATTCCGAAGTTTTCACCAAAGCCCATCAACCAGCGCAGACCTCCTGCCCACATCACCAGGCTGATCGGGATGCGGAACAACCTCAAGAACACCTGGGCGCGGACGGGAGACGGCACCCTGAGGGCCCCTATCAATGCCATGACCCGGCAAATTGCGCAGCTGTCTGCGCAATGGAAGACGGCCCTCTGGCACGAGCAAATTCGACGTACTCATGAAGACACCAGGCAGTTCTGGCGGCTTTTTAGATGCACGGTCTCCAAGCGGCTAGAAGTCCTTCTCTCCGATGGCGATCACCTCCTATCACAGGCAGAACATGCCGAAGCCCTCGCCGACTATTACGAGGAGAACGACCGCCGGAGGACAGAAAGGACTCTAAAGCTCCCTCCGGATTCCCAAGATCTCCCGAGGACCCCGCTATACTTCACCTTCAGGGGGCTGGAATCAGCACTAAGGCGAACAAAGGGCAATAAATCCTCCGGATTGGATGGTGTACCTTACGTGATGCTGAAGATGCTCCCTAGGAAAGCCAAGGCCTCCCTATTGAACATCTTCAATGCAGCTTACCGCACTGGACACTTCCCGGACGCTTGGAAATATACTGTGGTGGTCCCTCTTCGAAAAACAAAGAAGCCAGGTGACAAGCCCGAGCAGTACCGGCCGATTAGGCTGCAGAGCCACGTGAGCAAGATCTTCGAAAAGTTGATCCTTGCTCATGTATTGGCACTGTACGGAAGCGGACGTCATCCCTCCGGAACAGACTGGCTTTCGGTCCCGGCTCTCCTGTGATTACCACGTCGCCAAGCTCCAGAACACCGTGGCCGCAGAGCTCAACAAGAACCGAGCTACGGCCTTTATCTCCCTGGACTGCACGCAGGCGTTCGATTGCGAATCCCACCAGATGCTACTGCATCAGCTGCGGGGCTACGGATTCCCGGCACAGCTCGTCAAGATTCTTGACAGCTACTTGTCAGGAAGATCGTTCTCCGTCAGGATCGGCGGTGATACATCCAGCAGTCGACCGTCGACGAGTGGAGTACCCCAGGGGTCGGTATTAGGTCCAGTGCTCTTCACAATCTACACTGCCCACATCGTGAGGATGAAGTTCCCGAAAGTTTCCTTAGCTGCTTATGCTGACGATGTTGGCGTCTATTCCTCCAGCTTCAACGCCCGCGGCGCACTTGGACGAGCCCACGCAGCCTGAGAGACTATTGTCGACGCACTCAGTGACACAGGAATAGACGTCAACCCGACTAAGACAGATGCCGTTGTGTGTTCCTTCCAGGGAAACAAGGGAGGCAGACCCCGAGGATCTCTACCCTCGCACTTCGAGGTCCGGGGTCAGGGGATCAAGCTGTCCACGAAGATTAACTACCTGGGAGTGCACTTACACCGGCATCTTTCTGTGACACCACACGCCAACAGCCAGAAGGAAGCCCGGCAGAAGACGTTCCGCCTGAATCACCTATAGCGATCGGCCCAGCTGTCACTTCGGCTGAAGCTGCAGATTTACCAGGCAATCATCAGGCCAACGCTTCTGCATGGAGCGCCAGCCCTGCGTTACATCTACCCGAGTACGCTAAGGCGGCTACAGAAGTTCCAAAACGGGGTCCTCCTCCGCGCAGTACAGCACACAAGTCTTCAGAGGAAGAAGCCATCCCTCCTTCACGACGAGCTGCAGCTGCCAGCAGTTCAAGATTTCATACGGAGACGTCATATTAAATTTTATGACAGCCTCCAGTACTGCGTCAACCCCCTATTCAGGGACGTGACACGCCCTCTACTACCGCAGAGATGGCAGGGCAGCCCCAGGCGGATTCTGGACTTAGTAGAAGAGGCAGCTTAATGTATATATTGTAATAATAGTAAATAGCCTAAGTTAGCTTTAAGTTAGGTTAAGTGATTTCCTTGTGTAGTCCCTCCCTATGCAACATTGTCTCCCCCTAGATGATCATAGACTAAGTAGGCTAAGATCCCCTTTGTACATTTTACAGTCCCTTCTAGTACGTAAGCGTAGAATAAGGTGTAGACTTACGCCCGACTCCAGGCTCCAACCCGTTGGGCCTGGAGTTTCTGTAGATAAGTTTTGTAAATAAAATGGGGGGTGGAAAAAAAAAAAAAAAAAAAAAAAAAAAAAAAAAAAAAAAAAAAAAAAAAAAATCTATCCATAAATACTATCCCAGCGACGAAAAATAACATCAAACATATAAAACCTTACGGAGGAAAATAGAAGCAGGAGAAAAAAAAAAAAAGACGCAATACCATCAGCGCTGCTAACGGACAGAATCCCAATTACACCAGGGAGCTTCAACACCATTCTGCCGATACTGTGGCTAGAGGGGAGAAAAGGCGCCCAGATCGAGAAAAATGTCATTCCCTTGGCTACCACCGAGGAAGAAACAAGTACCTGGCTGAAGAAGGTGGAGATGAACCCATCGAAATATCCCAGGAAGAAGTGAGGAGGAGTACCACCGCTGGAGAAAAATGCCGTTCCATCCATAAATACTATCCCAGCGACGAAAAATAACATCAAACATATATATACATATATATTAAAATTTGAATTAGAGGTACTTGCGAGACCCATTATATGGTATAAGGTAGACTTCACCTAGACTTTGGCTGCTTCGACCTAAATAACCCTGTGTGTGTATATATATATATATATAGGTATATATGTTGACAGAGTGAGTTTCAAACATTATTTTAAGTTGTTAAAAGAACAAGCGGGGATATATTGACAAATCTTCCTGAACCAATATCGCTTCCAGGAAACCTCATTCCTCTACCTTTTCATCCCTTTCCTCGTATAATTCATTAAAATATAAATTGTTGACATTAATTGATTGGTTTATTAAATTACGGTTCGCGGAACAATTATTTAATTAATTGTTGGAGTACTTGTTTGCTATTCCAGGATTTAAGCTAATCGAATTTTAATGAAAGCTGCAAAATGGTGGTTTCTTCATATCACTCATATAAGCCTTTGAAACTGTAGTATTGTCCTCTCGACAAGAATGTGCCCCGTATCCTGAGTGCATGCTGCATATCTCTGCTAATTGGTAAAAGGTTTCTCATAACTGTTAGCTCCTATGTCCTTGTAATTGAAGGAATATGTTAGCTCCTATGTCCTTGTTTTAAACATTGCCACCATCCCATCTCCTAGGACTGTCAATGAATGAATATAAGTTTTATTATATACCTTTACAAAAAATATTTCTCAAAGTAATAAATGAAAAATTTACGTAGGCTTGGACAGTGTCCATCAGCCTGAGTGCCTGTAAACATTAGTTAATTAAACATTAAAAATAAATAAAATAGAAACTTAAATATTCCTTTTTTACAAAAACTTACGAAAAGAAAAAATATTCAAAAACAGAAAAGAAAATAACAATAAATTAAAAAATACAACAAATATATTAATAATGATTAAATAGAATGATTAATAATACGTGGAGACAAAATTATAAACTTTAAATTAATAATTAAAGTGGTTAATAAGAAATTGCCCGTATTTGCAGGTATTATTTAAATATTTATACAGAGTTTCCCAGTTCCTTCCGTCTAGGATTAGCTTAACATCTTCCGACGAGAGGAGATCTTTGCCGTAATGTAATCTTCTGAACTCCTTCATTACAGGACATCTAGCAATGAAGTGCGAGCAGTGTCCACGTCAGTCTGTACGCCATGCCCTACTGCACATAGAGCAGTGTGCACGTCAGTCTGTACGCCATGACCTACTGCACATAGAGCAGTGTGCACGTCAGCCTGTACGCCATGGCCTACTGCACATAGAGCAGTGTGCACGTCAGTCTGTACGCCATGGCCTACTGCACATGGAGCAGTGTCCACGTCAGTCGGTACGGCATGGTCTACTGCACATGGAGCAGTGTCCACGTCAGTTGGTACGCCATGGTCCACTGCACATGGAGCAGTGTGCACGCCCGTCTGTACGCCAAGGGCTACTGCACATGGAGCAGTGTGCACGCCCGTCTGTACGTCATGGTCTACTGCACATGGAGCAGTGTGCACGCCCGTCTGTACGCCATGGTCTACTGCACATGGAGCAGTGTCCACGTCAGTCTGTACGCCATGGTCTACTGCACATGGAGCAGTGTGCACGTCAGTCGGTACGCCATAGCCTACTGCACATGGAGCAGTGTGCACGCCCGTCTGTACGCCATGGTCTACTGCACATGGAGCAGTGTGCACGCCCTTCTGTACGCCATGGCCTACTGCACATGGAGCCGTGTGGCCTACTGTTCAGATGCAGCATCTCTGTCCTAGCTTTCATGATCAAGCGGATTGCATAGAGGGACCTGTCATCTGACATGTAGGAAACGGCTACATTGGTGTGATTCAGCTTATTGTAAAGGAGGTGATATTGTGACGACTGAGACAGCTCAGCCCATCGTCTCTGCTCGAGATTAGCGAATGACAGCAGTATCCTGGAACTTGCTTCTTTCATCAATGCAGGGTCGCCGCTCGTCCAGCCGTCCATGCTCTCCCCAGCTCGGGCGAATAGCTTCTCCCATTCCTTGAACAACCAGCCTTTTTTCCCTATAGGCAGCCTACGTCTCGGTAGTGTCAGCAGTCGTTGGATGTATTCGAGATGAATCTTTAGGGTGTGCAGGAAAATAGATTGCCTACCAATTTCCAGGTAGATGGCGTAGTTCGGGGTGTATGTTGGCAACCCGAAGAGCCGCTTTACGAAACATCCCTTAACAGCCTCAACAGCTCCAAACTCCTTCCGTCCCCAAACTTGAGCGCCATAACAAAGAGGGGCTCGCGTCACTGCATCGAATACTTGGAACTTTGCGGAGATTGGGACTTGATGTTTCCTAATAAATCGGTTCCACACAGAATGCAGGTTATATTTGGCGACCCGAACCTTTTCTTCGAAATGCTTAGTGATTGATAACTTAGGCGTGAGGATAACTCCAAGATACTTATATTTCTTCACCACTCAAACGTAACTTTAACGGACTATAACTCTGTAAATTTATTATGACATAAAAAGATGTAATCTGTATAGATTTTATAATTTCAAACATAGGCCCATTTGAGAAATAGTACATTAAATATTGCGAAAAATACGGTTATGGCAAAATTTTAAAAATTATATATAAAAAAAAAAAAATCTTTTCAAGGCTGAAACTTATTCGGCAAGTGGTTTTACAATAAATCAGTCAGAGGGTCAATCTTTCTCCCATAATCTTGGAGCACGGCAAAATCCCGTTTAAGTTTAATTTCAACCTATTTTAGTGATTTTTATTCTTCCATTTCCACACTATTTAGAAAACAAAATGCAGGAAAGAAATCAATAGCATTTTGTTCTGATTATTTAGTGTTTGTTTTGATATATATGAAATTAGGAGAGTTTGATACATTTACGTAAAGCTTCTTTTTAGCCAAAAATTAGTTAAAATGCTTAATTACTTCAATTTTTTGGCCAAAAATTAAATAGATTAGCCACAAAATATTTTTACTGCAAGTTTGAACTCACCTAATATACGGGAATATCTGGTAAAATAAAATAGAGAAATGAAAACTATCGAACACCAAATGTTATGCAATTTGGGTGATTTCTAATGGATTGACCTAAATAGGATAAACTCCATTATTAAAATATAGAAAAATATAATCTACTATATATTTGTCAAGTACCAATCACACAGTCGCTGACCAATCATCGCCCAGCCCAAATCACCTTCAGCATGTCAACAGTCGCTGACCAATCATCGCCCAGCCCAAATCACCTTCAGCATGTCAACAGTCGCTGACCAATCATCGCCCAGCCCAAATCACCTTCAGCATGTCAACAGTCGCTGACCAATCATCGCCCAGCCCAAATCACCTTCAGCATGTCAACTGTCGCTGACCAATCATCGCCCAGCCCAAATCACCTTCAGCATGTCAACAGTCGCTGACCAATCATCGCCCAGCCCAAATCACCTTCAGCATGTCAACAGTCGCTGACCAATCATCGCCCAGCCCAAATCACCTTCAGCATGTCAACAGTCGCTGACCAATCATCGCCCAGCCCAAATCACCTTCAGCTTATCAACAGTCGCTGACCAATCATCGCCCAGCCCAAATCACCTTCAGCATGTCAACAGTCGCTAACAAAGGATTTCTTGATGTTTAAATTTTGAAGTATTTTTAGAGGGGTATAAATCATTAGTTGGTTGAATTTTTAGTTTGCAAGCCTAGGGAGCACGCGTTGATAGGACGATAACAGGTCAGCAATTACCGTGCTGTATTTCATAATATATATATATATATATATATATATATATATATATATATATATTTTTTTTTTTTTTTTTTTTTTTTTTTTTTTTTTTTTTTTTTTTTTTTTTTTTTTGTACGGCGCATCTACAACTTGGCCATTAGCGCCGGGCTATCTAAAGGTTGCCACCCTTTTCTAATACCAACAGCACGTGGTCGGTCACCCATTCAGGTTCTGAACACGCCTGACATTGTTTAACTTCGGTGATCTATGGGAACCGGTGTATTCAACGTGGCTTTGGCTGTTGGCTACTATTTCATAATATTATTTTTAATTCCGGTTCATTTTAACTATGATGGCAGATCTTGTATTATTAGAAATAAACTGTCCCTCATAGAGTTTACGCTATACCTGGTGTTGGTCCATCCGAGGTAATAATATCCCGAACTCTTGCACAGCCTCCTCACCCATCAGCATCCTCAGTCAGAAAACTTCTTGGTAATGCTTGCAAATATAATCGGTGATTCCAAATGGCATCTTGGAAGCAAAAATTTTGACGTCCTAAACCTATAGATAACGGGTTATCTGTTACTTGAAAATGGTCCGGAGCGCCCCAGTGTCAAGAAACATTATTCTTTGATCACTTATCAACTGATGAATACCTTATAGTATGACGGGAACCGTGGTATTATAAACTACACAAAATTATATATTAGCCTTTATACATTGTTTAACCCTAGTATTAAATATGAAAGAAAATAATTGTCTATGGAGTATATTTCCCCTTGACAAGGCACGGTATCGAGTAGATACAAACGTTCAACGTCTCAGCTAAATTCGCTAAATAATGAACTGCAAAAAATTATATACTCGAGGTTGTTTAGATGGTACAATAGTTAAGACAATAAAATCACTACTTACCTGCCGTGACGGGTAGTCAGCTAATATTAAATAAAATAAAACTATTTTAAAGAACGAGTGTATATTTATTCATGTTAAACCTCTGTTGTATCTTGGAGATATATCGCCCGTTCCCGTCTAAGGGTTAAGGGAGGTTACATAATCTATTATTCATGTTAAACCTCTGTTGTATCTTGGAGATATATCGCCCGTTCCCGTCTGAGGGCTAAGAGAGGTTACATAATCTATTATTCATGTTAAACCTCTGTTGTATCTTGGAGATATATCGCCCGTTCTCGTCTGAGGGCTATGTGAGGTTACATAATCTATTATTGAAGTTAAACCGCTGTTGTATCTTGGAGATATATCGCCCGTTCTCGTCTGAGGGCTAAGTGAGGTTACATAATCTATTATTGATGTTAAACCTCTGTTGTATCTTGGAGATATATCGCCCGTTCCCGTCTGAGGGCTAAGTGAGGTTACATAATCTATTATTGATGTTAAACCTCTGTTGTATCTTGGAGATATATCGCCCGTTCTCGTCTGAGGGCTAAGTGAGGTTACATAATCTATTATTGATGTTAAACCTCTGTTGTATCTTGGAGATATATCGCCCGTTCTCGTCTGAGGGCTAAGTGAGGTTACATAATCTATTATTGATGTTAAACCTCTGTTGTATCTTGGAGATATATCGCCCGTTCCCGTCTGAGGGCTAAGTGAGGTTACATAATCTATTATTGATGTTAAACCTCTGTTGTATCTTGGAGATATATCGCCCGTTCTCGTCTGAGGGCTAAGTGAGGTTACATAATCTATTATTGATGTTAAACCGCTGTTGTATCTTGGAGATATATCGCCCGTTCCCGTCTGAGGGCTAAGTGAGGTTACATAATCTATTATTGATGTTAAACCTCTGTTGTATCTTGGAGATATATCGCCCGTTCTCGTCTGAGGGCTAAGTGAGGTTACATAATCTATTATTCTTGTTAAACCTCTGTTGTATCTTGGAGATATATCGTCCGTTCCCGTCTGAGGGCTAAGTGAGGTTACATAATCTATTATTCATGTTAAACCTCTTTTGTATCTTGGAGATATATCGCCCGTTCTCGTCTGAGGGCTAAGTGAGGTTACATAATCTATTATTGATGTTAAACCTCTGTTGTATCTTGGAGAAATGTCGCCCGTTCCCGTCTGAGGGCTAAGTGAGGTTACATAATCTATTATTGATGTTAAACTTCTGTTGTATCCTGGAGATATATCGCCCGTTCCCGTCTGAGGGCTAAGTGAGGTTACATAATCTATTATTCATGTTAAACCTCTGTTGTATCCTGGAGATATATCGCCCGTTCCCGTCTGAGGGCTAAGTGAGGTTACATAATCTATTATTCATGTTAAACCTCTTTTGTACCTTGGAGATTATCGCCCGGTCTCGTCTAAGGGCTAAGTGAGGTTACATAATCTATTATTCATGTTAATCCTCTGTTGTATCTTGGAGATATATCGCTCGTTCCCGTCTGAGGGCTAAGTGAGGTTACATAATCTATTATGGATGTTAAACCTCTGTTGTATCTTGGAGATGTATCGCTCGTTCCCGTCTGAGGGCTAAGTGAGGTTACATAATCTATTATTGATGTTAAACCTCTGTTGTATCTTGTAGACATATCGCCCGTTCTCGTCTGAGGGCTAAGTGAGGTTACATAATCTATTATTGATGTTAAACCTCTGTTGTATCATGGAGATATATCGCCCGTTCCCGTCTGAGGGCTAAGTGAGGTTACAAAATCTATTATGGATGTTAAACCTCTGTTGTATCTTGGAGATATATCGCCCGTTCCCGTCTGAGAGCTAAGTGAGGTTACATAATCTATTATTCATGTTAAACCTCTGTTGTATCTTGGAGATATATCGCCGTTCCCGTCTGAGGGCTAAGTGAGGTTACATAATCTATTATTCATGTTAAACCTCTGTTGTATCTTGGAGATATATCGCCCGTTCTCGTCTGAGGGCTAAGTGAGGTTACATAATCTATTATTGATGTTAAACCTCTGTTGTATCATGGAGATATATCGCCCGTTCCCGTCTGAGGGCTAAGTGAGGTTACAAAATCTATTATTCATGTTAAACCTCTGTTGTATCTTGGAGATATATCGCCCGTTCCCGTCTGAGAGCTAAGTGAGGTTACATAATCTATTATTCATGTTAAACCTCTGTTGTATCTTGGAGATATATCGCCGTTCCCGTCTGAGGGCTAAGTGAGGTTACATAATCTATTATTGATGTTAAACCTTTGTTGTATCTTGGAGATATATCGCCCGTTCCCGTCTGAGGGCTAAGTGAGGTTACATATTCTATTATTCATGTTAAACCTCTGTTGTATCTAGGAGATATATCGCCCGTTGCCGTCTGAGGGTTAAGTGAGGTTACATAATCTATTATTCATGTTAAACCTCTGTTGTATCTTGGAGATATATCGCCCGTTCTCGTCTGAGGGCTAAGTGAGGTTACATAATCTATTATTGAAGTTAAACCGCTGTTGTATCTTGGAGATATATCGCCCGTTCCCGTCTGAGGGTTAAGTGAGGTTACATAATCTATTATGGATGTTAAACCTCTGTTGTATCTTGAAGATATATCGCCCGTTCCCGTCTGAGGGCTAAGTGAGGTTACATAATCTATTATTGATGTTAAACCTCTGTTGTATCTTGGAGATATATCGCCCGTTCCCGTCTGAGGGCTAAGTGAGGTTACATATTCTATTATTCATGTTAAACCTCTGTTGTATCTAGGAGATATATCGCCCGTTGCCGTCTGAGGGTTAAGTGAGGTTACATAATCTATTATTCATGTTAAACCTCTGTTGTATCTTGGAGATATATCGCCCGTTCTCGTCTGAGGGCTAAGTGAGGTTACATAATCTATTATTGAAGTTAAACCGCTGTTGTATCTTGGAGATATATCGCCCGTTCCCGTCTGAGGGTTAAGTGAGGTTACATAATCTATTATGGATGTTAAACCTCTGTTGTATCTTGGAGATATATCGCCCGTTCCCGTCTGAGGGCTAAGTGAGGTTACATAATCTATTATTGATGTTAAACCTCTGTTGTATCTTGGAGATATATCGCCCGTTCCCGTCTGAGGGCTAAGAGAGGTTACATAATCTATTATTCATGTTAAACCTCTGTTGTATCTTGGAGATATATCGCCCGTTCCCGTCTGAGGGCTAAGTGAGGTTACATAATCTATTATTGATGTTAAACCTCTGTTGTATCTTGGAGATATATCGCCCGTTCCCGTCTGAGGGCTAAGAGAGGTTACACAATCTATTATTCATGTTAAACCTCTGTTGTATCTTGGAGATATATCGCCCGTTCCCGTCTGAGGGCTAAGTGAGGTTACATAATCTATTATTGATGTTAAACCTTTGTTGTATCTTGGAGATATATCGCCCGTTCCCGTCTGAGGGCTAAGTGAGGTTACATATTCTATTATTCATGTTAAACCTCTGTTGTATCTTGGAGATATATCGCCCGTTCTCGTCTGAGGGCCAAGTGAGGTTACATAATCTATTATTGAAGTTAAACCTCTGTTGTATCCTGGAGATATATCGCCCGTTCCCGTCTGAGGGCTAAGTGAGGTTACATAATCTATTATTCATGTTAAACCTCTGTTGTATCTTGGAGATATATCGCCCGTTCCCGTCTGAGGGTTAAGTGAGGTTACATAATCTATTATTCATGTTAAACCTCTGTTGTATCTTGGAGATATATCGCCCGTTCCCGTCTGAGGGCTAAGTGAGGTTACATAATCTATTATTGATGTTAAACCTCTGTTGTATCTTGGAGATATATCGCCCGTTCTCGTCTGAGGGCTATGTGAGGTTACATAATCTATTATTCTTGATAAACCTCTGTTGTATCTTGGAGATATATCGCCCGTTCCCGTCTGAGGGCTAAGTGAGGTTACGTAATCTATTATTTATGTTAAACCTCTTTTGTATCTTGGAGATATATCGCCCGTTCTCGTCTGAGGGCTAAGTGACGTTACCTAATCTATTATTCATGTTAAACCTCTGTTGTATCCTGGAGATATATCGCCCGTTCCCGTCTGAGGGCTAAGTGAGGTTACATAATCTATTATTGATGTTAAACCTCTGTTGTATCTTGGAGATATGTCGCCCGTTCCCGTCTGAGGGCTAAGTGAGGTTACATAATCTATTATTGATGTTAAACCTCTGTTGTATCCTGGAGATATATCACCCGTTCTCGTCTGAGGGCTAAGTGAGGTTACATAATCTATTATTCATTTTAAACCTCTTTCGTATCTTGGAGATATATCGCCCGTTCTCGTCTGAGGGCTAAGTGAGGTTACATAATCTAGGCGGTGGGTAGATGGCCAGGCCAAGTTCCGGCCTAAGCATACTGTGTGTATATTACAGGCGGTCTTAGAGCCGATTTTTACCCTCTCATACCTTTCAACCTGGTAAAGATAAAGTTATGAAATTTTACACAGGTATTATACTACTAGAGGTGAGTAAAATTGAAAATTTTCATAATTCTACATCGAATAGTTACTGAGATATAAGCGATCGAAAATCAGGATTTATAGGACTCACTCACTCACTCATCAATATTATTAGGTACTTCCCATGATGCTAGAGACTTGAAATTTTGCATGAAGATAGATATGAAGACGTTAATTAAGGAAAAAATCGAAAAATCATGAAAAGTTGTGTTTGACTCCGCTTCCGGGGCGGGGGTGTGCCAGTTTTGTACTTCCTTCGGAAACCCATCATTCCGTCCGAAACCCATGATGTGGGGTATCAAATGAATTGTCTCGGTATGAAGAACCTATATTTGATGTTTTAATAAACAAATAGACGCATATAGGCTCGGTAAAAATCTTATACCAGCTGTATGTCTGTATGTTTGTTCCTCTTACAAATCCGTAACGATTGACCGATTTTGACCAAACTTGGGACACAGATGGGTCTTGATACGGGGAATCATAGGCTAGGTTAAATTGTCTATCAGCTGTCTGTCTCTCTGTTTGTTCCTTAAACAAATACACACCGTTTGACCGATTTTGACAAAATTTGACACACATGTCGGTCTTTATCCGGGTAGTGTCATAGGCTAGGTCAAAATCGTCTATCAGCTGTCTGTCTGCATGTTTATTCCTTATACAAATTCACACCATTTGACCGATTTTGACCAAGCTTGGCACGCAGGAAGGTCTTGATACGGGAGTGTCATATTACCTATGACGTTTTGTACTTTTTGTTCCATCGGAAAGCCATCATTCCTTCTGAAACCCATCATGTGGGGTATCAAATGAATCCTCTTGGTAAGGAGAACCTATATTTGATGTTTTAAAAAACATTTCGACGCATCTTATCAACAACAGTTGTGACGTCTTTCTTAAATGTAGTAAATAAAGTCGTAGGGGTTCACTGCATAATATACTTGACAGCAGATACTAAGTTTTTCAAAGTCGAGCCATCTAAATTCCAAAGTAGAGGATCACAAACCCAAAATGTATCGTCTTTGTTCTTAGCTTTTTCTTGAAGGCCTTCTGCACTTTCCCTATTGTGATCTTTATCCTCGGGATAAGGTTCCTGTGTTTTACAGTGTAATAGTTTAGTTAAGAGAGCAATCAATTTGACCTCTAGAGTACTGTCATCTGGAAGAGCTTCTAACATTTCTAGTCTAGTGATTAGATGTATGTAGGTTGATTATTGGTATCAAATATCAAGCAGTAAGGAGAGCCTTATGCAGAATCCAAAGACCCCGGTTTTATATAAAGTACAAAAGCCAGTAGGTATGCGGCAACTAAATTTGAATTAATACTTAGAAAAAAGTAATGAGATCCAAAAAAAAAAGATAAATGAGAAATAGAGGCCAAGTTCCTCCCTCCACAAAGAAACACTCCCTTCCCCAAAAATATCCCCTCCTAAACCCCCCCCCCCCCGAAACGCCTTACCATCCTACACTCCAAAAAAGAATTATGAGTTAGTGTATTAAGTGCACCATATTTTAAACAAAAAATATTTGCCAATACAAGAGATGATACAAGAAAGAAATGTCCAAGTTCATTACTTGGAAGACCTCATAGTTACTTACTAAGAACAGTAAAGACACTTCAAGTGACCTTTAAAAACAACAATAAAAGCACTTATATCCAGTTACTAAAATATTACTTTCCTCAACCAGGTATATTCCTAAACTTGGCAATGTTTTTTTTGTGCCGAAATTATCTTTAGAGAAAAACTAAACATTGCCAAGTTTATAAATATACCTGGTTGAGGAAAGTGATATTTTAGTAACTGGATATAAGTGCTTTTATAGTTGTTTTTAAAAGTCAGTTGAAGTGTCTTTACTTTTTTAGTAAGTAACTATGAGGTCTTCCAAGTAATGAACTTAGAAATTTCTTTCTTGTATCATCTCTTGTATTGGCAAATATTTTTGGTTGAAAATATGGTGCACTTAATACACTAACTCATACTTCTTTTTTTGAGTGTAGGATGGTAAGGCGTTTCGGGGGGGGTTTAGGAGGGGGTATTTTTGGGGAAGGGAGTGTTTCTTTGTGGAGGGAGGAACTTGGCCTCTATTTCACATTTATGTTTTTTTGGGGATCTATTATTCATGATAAACCTCTGTTGTATCTTGGAGATATATCGCCCGTTCTCGTCTGAGGGCTAAGTGAGGTTACATAATGTATTATTGATGTTAAACCTCTGTTGTATCTTGGAGATATATCGCCCGTTCCCGTCTGAGGGCTAAGTGAGGTTACATAATCTATTATTGATGTTAAACCTCTGCTGTATCTTGGATATACATCGCCCGTTCCCGTCTGAGGGTTAAGTGAGGTTACATAATCTATTATCCATGTTAAACCTCTTTTGTATCTTGGAGATATATCGCTCGTTCCCGTCTGAGGGCTAAGTGAGGTTACATAATCTATTATTCATGTTAAACCTCTTTTGTATCTTGGAGATATATCGCTCGTTCCCGTCTGAGGGTTAAGTGAGGTTACATAATCTATTATTCATGTTAAACCTCTGTTGTATTTTGGAGATATATCGCCCGTTCTCGTCTGAGGGCTAAGTGAGGTTACATAATCAATTATTCATGTTAAACCTCTGTTGTATCTTGGAGATATATCGCCCGTTCCCTTCTGAGGGCTATGTGAGGTTACATAATCTATTATTGATGTTAAACCTCTGTTGTATCTTGGAGATATATCGCCCGTTCCCGTCTGAGGGTTAAGTGAGGTTACATAATCTATTATTGATGTTAAACCTCTGTTGTATCTTGGAGATATATCGCCCGTTCCCGTCTGAGGGTTAAGTGAGGTTACATAATCTATTATTGATGTTAAACCTCTGTTGTATCTTGGAGATATATCGCCCGTTCCCGTCTGAGGGTTAAGTGAGGTTACATAATCTATTATTGATGTTAAACCTCTGTTGTATCTTGGAGATATATCGCCCGTTCCCGTCTGAGGGTTAAGTGAGGTTACATAATCTATTATTGATGTTAAACCTCTGCTGTATCTTGGAGATACATCGCCCGTTCCCGTCTGAGGGTTAAGTGAGGTTACATAATCTATTATCCATGTTAAACCTCTTTTGTATCTTGGAGATATATCGCTCGTTCCCGTCTGAGGGCTAAGTGAGGTTACATAATCTATTATTCATGTTAAACCTCTTTTGTATCTTGGAGATATATCGCTCGTTCCCGTCTGAGGGTTAAGTGAGGTTACATAATCTATTATTCATGTTAAACCTCTGTTGTATTTTGGAGATATATCGCCCGTTCTCGTCTGAGGGCTAAGTGAGGTTACATAATCAATTATTCATGTTAAACCTCTGTTGTATCTTGGAGATATATCGCCCGTTCCCTTCTGAGGGCTATGTGAGGTTACATAATCTATTATTGATGTTAAACCTCTGTTGTATCTTGGAGATATATCGCCCGTTCCCGTCTGAGGGTTAAGTGAGGTTACATAATCTATTATTGATGTTAAACCTCTGTTGTATCTTGGAGATATATCGCCCGTTCCCGTCTGAGGGTTAAGTGAGGTTACATAATCTATTATTGATGTTAAACCTCTGTTGTATCTTGGAGATATATCGCCCGTTCCCGTCTGAGGGTTAAGTGAGGTTACATAATCTATTATTGATGTTAAACCTCTGTTGTATCTTGGAGATATATCGCCCGTTCCCGTCTGAGGGTTAAGTGAGGTTACATAATCTATTATTGATGTTAAACCTCTGTTGTATCTTGGAGATATATCACCCGTTCCCGTCTGAGGGCTATGTGAGGTTACATAATCTATTATTGATGTTAAACCTCTGTTGTATCTTGGAGATATATCGCCCGTTCCCGTCTGAGGGCTATGTGAGGTTACATAATCTATTATTGATGTTAAACCTCTGTTGTATCTTGGAGATATATCGCCCGTTCCCTTCTGAGGGCTATGTGAGGTTACATAATCTATTATTGATGTTAAACCTCTGTTGTATCTTGGAGATATATCGCCCGTTCTCGTCTGAGGGCTATGTGAGGTTACATAATCTATTATTGATGTTAAACCTCTGTTGTATCTTGGAGATATATCGCCCGTTCCCGTCTGAGGGCTATGTGAGGTTACATAATCTATTATTGATGTTAAACCTCTGTTGTATCTTGGAGATATATCGCCCGTTCTCGTCTGAGGGCTATGTGAGGTTACATAATCTATTATTGATGTTAAACCTCTGGTGTATCTTGGAGATATATCGCCCGTTCTCGTCTGAGGGCTAAGTGAGGTTACATAATCTATTATTGATGTTAAACCTCTGTTGTATCTTGGAGATATATCGCCCGTTCTCGTCTGAGGGCTATGTGAGGTTACATAATCTATTATTGATGTTAAACCTCTGTTGTATCTTGGAGATATATCGCCAGTTCCCGTCTGAGGGCTAAGTGAGGTTACATAATCTATTATTCATGTTAAACCTCTGTTGTATCTTGGGGATATATCGCCCGTTCCCGTCTGAGGGCTAAGTGAGGTTACATAATCTATTATTGATGTTAAACCTCTGTTGTATCTTGGAGATATATCGCCCGTTCTCGTCTGAGGGCTATGTGAGGTTACATAATCTATTATTGATGTTAAACCTCTGTTGTATCTTGGAGATATATCGCCCGTTCCCGTCTGAGGGCTATGTGAGGTTACATAATCTATTATTGATGTTAAACCTCTGTTGTATCTTGGAGATATATCGCCCGTTCCCGTCTGAGGGCTATGTGAGGTTACATAATCTATTATTGATGTTAAACCTCTGTTGTCTCTTGGAGATATATCGCCCGTTCCCGTCTGAGGGCTATGTGAGGTTACATAATCTATTATTGATGTTAAACCTCTGTGCTATCTTGGAGATATATCGCCCGTTCTCGTCTGAGGGCTATGTGAGGTTTCATAATCTATTATTGATGTTAAACCTCTGTTGTATCTTGGAGATATATCGCCCGTTCCCGTCTGAGGGCTAAGTGAGGTTACATAATCTATTATTGATGTTAAACCTCTGTTGTATCTTGGAGATATATCGCCCGTTCTCGTCTGAGGGCTGAGTGAGGTTACATAATCTATTATTGATGTTAAACCTCTGTTGTATCTTGGAGATATATCGCCCGTTCTCGTCTGAGGGTTAAGTGAGGTTACATAATCTATTATTGATGTTAAACCTCTGTTGTATCTTGGAGATATATCGCCCGTTCCCGTCTGAGGGTTAAGTGAGGTTACATAATCTATTATTGATGTTAAACCTCTGTTGTATCTTGGAGATATATCGCCCGTTCCCGTCTGAGGGTTAAGTGAGGTTACATAATCTATTATTGATGTTAAACCTCTGTTGTATCTTGGAGATATATCGCCCGTTCCCGTCTGAGGGTTAAGTGAGGTTACATAATCTATTATTGATGTTAAACCTCTGTTGTATCTTGGAGATATATCACCCGTTCCCGTCTGAGGGCTATGTGAGGTTACATAATCTATTATTGATGTTAAACCTCTGTTGTATCTTGGAGATATATCGCCCGTTCCCGTCTGAGGGCTATGTGAGGTTACATAATCTATTATTGATGTTAAACCTCTGTTGTATCTTGGAGATATATCGCCCGTTCCCTTCTGAGGGCTATGTGAGGTTACATAATCTATTATTGATGTTAAACCTCTGTTGTATCTTGGAGATATATCGCCCGTTCTCGTCTGAGGGCTATGTGAGGTTACATAATCTATTATTGATGTTAAACCTCTGTTGTATCTTGGAGATATATCGCCCGTTCCCGTCTGAGGGCTATGTGAGGTTACATAATCTATTATTGATGTTAAACCTCTGTTGTATCTTGGAGATATATCGCCCGTTCTCGTCTGAGGGCTATGTGAGGTTACATAATCTATTATTGATGTTAAACCTCTGGTGTATCTTGGAGATATATCGCCCGTTCTCGTCTGAGGGCTAAGTGAGGTTACATAATCTATTATTGATGTTAAACCTCTGTTGTATCTTGGAGATATATCGCCCGTTCTCGTCTGAGGGCTATGTGAGGTTACATAATCTATTATTGATGTTAAACCTCTGTTGTATCTTGGAGATATATCGCCAGTTCCCGTCTGAGGGCTAAGTGAGGTTACATAATCTATTATTCATGTTAAACCTCTGTTGTATCTTGGGGATATATCGCCCGTTCCCGTCTGAGGGCTAAGTGAGGTTACATAATCTATTATTGATGTTAAACCTCTGTTGTATCTTGGAGATATATCGCCCGTTCTCGTCTGAGGGCTATGTGAGGTTACATAATCTATTATTGATGTTAAACCTCTGTTGTATCTTGGAGATATATCGCCCGTTCCCGTCTGAGGGCTATGTGAGGTTACATAATCTATTATTGATGTTAAACCTCTGTTGTATCTTGGAGATATATCGCCCGTTCCCGTCTGAGGGCTATGTGAGGTTACATAATCTATTATTGATGTTAAACCTCTGTTGTCTCTTGGAGATATATCGCCCGTTCCCGTCTGAGGGCTATGTGAGGTTACATAATCTATTATTGATGTTAAACCTCTGTGCTATCTTGGAGATATATCGCCCGTTCTCGTCTGAGGGCTATGTGAGGTTTCATAATCTATTATTGATGTTAAACCTCTGTTGTATCTTGGAGATATATCGCCCGTTCCCGTCTGAGGGCTAAGTGAGGTTACATAATCTATTATTGATGTTAAACCTCTGTTGTATCTTGGAGATATATCGCCCGTTCTCGTCTGAGGGCTGAGTGAGGTTACATAATCTATTATTGATGTTAAACCTCTGTTGTATCTTGGAGATATATCGCCCGTTCTCGTCTGAGGGCTATGTGAGTTTACATAATCTATTATTGATGTTAAACCTCTGTTGTATCTTGGAGATATATCGCCCGTTCTCGTCTGAGGGCTAAGTGAGGTTACATAATCTATTATTGATGTTAAACCTCTTTTGTATCCTGGAGATATATCGCCCGTTCTCGTCTGAGGGCTAAGTGAGGTTACATAATCTATTATTGATGTTAAACCTCTGTTGTATCTTGGAGATATATCGCCCGTTCCCGTCTGAGGGCTAAGTGAGGTTACATAATCTATTATTCTTTTCGTAAATGTATTTTCTGATAGTCGGCTGATATAAGCGAAGAATTTCCTTCCTCTTTAATCATAATATCTGTTACTCTGCTTCAATACTTTCCTCTTGTATTGATTGAAACCTGTAACCGTCTGGGCTCTGTCTTCCTTATACACTTTTCCTTATTATATCTTCTGTTTCTTCAAGTTGTTGTATTCTGTTGAGTGTTAGTGTTTCCCTTGCTTGTAGGTCTGTTGTTTTTAGCGCTCTGTTTCTAGTGTCGATCATTTTCCCCTCTTCACACTGATATTTGTTGTAGAGTTATGCGTTAGCCCTAAACCTTTTTAGGATTCGTCCGCGACTTTGTCCGCGTGGAATAGTGACTTAGGGCAGCATTTTGTGGGTTTACTCTGGATTACAAACACCGTCGTATGGGTATTTATACACATCTACTTTACAGTAATGCTTCTCTATACAGGATATTAGAGGTATAGCCTTCGGGGATTAAGCATACCGGCTGCTATGATTGAGTGACAGAAATATCAGTGAAGTATATTGGCAGCAGTGAGCATTTAGATTCTAGATGGTCACTGCTGCCAACGTACTGAAATTTCACTCGCGAAACACAATTTAATTATATGTTTATTATTAAAATAAATTATTAATTAGAAATTTGGGTCCGGAGTAAACCCCCCCCCCCCCTACTAATGAACGATTTAGTTTATTTTTACAACGCATTTTTCTATTAAGATGTTCCAGGTACAGACAGCGATCCGTTACTATGTTATTAAATGTATAGATGTGAAGAGCATGAATAGTTTTTCTCTTTTATATTTGTAATGAACAGCTGAGCCAATGTATAGCAGAAGCCGGAGAGAGCGTCGAAGGTCAGCGCTCCTAGTGGTAGAAGCAGCAACCAACGCTCGTGCCGCTTAATTATACGCTTAATTCAATACGAAATTAATACAGATTAAACTTGTAAGGAACCGATTTAGTTCATTTTTGAAAAACATCATTCTCTTTAGATACACTCGACGTATGCCCTATTTCATTACAATATACGAGAAAGAACGGTCGCTATGAGCACATTAGCAATTTGGCTCCGGAGTAAAACGGAGTTTTTTATTGAGATGACCACAACGAGTTTTGTTGCAATACAACAAAAATTGCGGCCATTGTAAGCAAATAACAAGATTGCCCCCCCCCCCCTCCAGATGGACCTATTTTGCTGGTTAACGAACTAGTTCGATCGTCTGCTAGGGGAATACTATATACCAAATTTTGTTACGAAAAAAACGAATAACTCTGGTGAGTAGAGGCAATTGGAGCGTTGAGGGCCCACATGACGTCATCAGCTGACGTCATCAGCCAGTGACGTCACACTGACGTCACATCGACGTCACAGTGACGTCATCAGCTGACGTCATCAGCTGGAGTACTGTCAGCCAGCCGACGTCACGCGACGTCATCAGCTGACGTCACGCCTTTGACGTCATTGCTTTGACGCGGTGCTGACCTAGGCTAATAGCACGTTTCGTCTGTTAGCGCGGCAAACAAACGCCACCATCTTCCTCACGAAGCTGGACTGAAACAGACCTGTCATAGGTTAATAGCGCGTTTCCAAGTTTGAAACATTACCAGCCAGCTGACGTCATCAGCTTGAGTACTGGCAGTCAGCTGACGTCACACTGTTGACACCACTGCTTTGACGCGATGCTGATCTAGGTTAATAGCGCGTTTCGCCTGTTAGCGCGTTTCCACGTTTGAAACGTCGCCGGACAGCTGACGCCGTCAATAAGCTAACGTCGCGCTGTTGACGACAGTGCTTTGACGCTGTGCTGGCCTAGGTTAATAGCGCGGGTCATCTATTAGCGCACTTCCAAGTTTGAAACATTACCAGTCAGCTGACGCCTCCAATAAGCTAACGTCACGCTGTTGACGTCATTGCTTTGACGCGATGCTGACCTAGGTTAATAGCACGTTAAAGAGGTAGGTTCTTACGACGGTTTTTGGAATTAGAAAAAACGCGCTCCTCCATTTTCCTCATGAAGCTGGAGGTCCTTCAACGTACTGAGCGTAGCTGTAAGCGCCTCTATGAAGCGATGCTGCGATCAATAGCGCGCTTCCTCTATTAGCATGTTTTTCATAATTTCCTTAGCGAAAGCAGTGTCAGTCAGCAGTAACCAGCTGTACTGACGTATCCTCAAAATCAATAACATATAGTGTGACGAGCGTCTAGGCCCATATCACAGCTTGTAAGAGTTTGTTAAGCAGGGTAATAGGGTGAGTGGTAGAGCACTGGACTAATAAGCTAGAGGTCAAATCCCGAGCAAGCACTAAGCACTAGTGTCTTCGTTCATGACCGTCCCTAGGCTAACCCAGCCTTTAATTAATTTAATAATGGGTACCTGGGATGACTCTAGCAGTTGAAGCATCCAATGGGCGGCCGGAGCATAGTACTGACCACTAGTGTGCCGTATGACTCAGATACCTCTATTACCCTCAAGGCCCTCATGACCTGTTACGAGGGCTCTGAGGGTAATAGGAGGTTGTAATCTTAGTATTATAGCGTTTAGAACAAATAACAGTTTCGCTCTCTCACATTAATCGTGTAGGCGATATGTGATAGAGGGGACTGCTCCTTATCTTTACCTCACCCCTCCATCCAACAGACTCCTCAGTAGACATCCTACAGCTGCTAGAACCTTCAACACGCACAAGTGAGTGGAATAATTATTTTATTGTAACAGATCACTCACTTATGGCGATGTAGGGGTTATAAAAATGTCAATAGGATAAATAAATAGGCATGTTCAGGATAAAACGTGTTTTATTTTGTTATAACATAAAAAGGTTAACGTAAATGTACAAAAAGATTTACAACTTCCTTTAACTTAGGTTTACAACCAACCTTAACTTAGATTTACAAAAAATAGCTTATCTATCCTTAACTTAGATAACTTAAATGTACAAAAAGATTTACAACTTCCCTTAACTTAGGTTTACAACCAACCTTAACTTAGATTTACAAAAATAACTTATCTATCCTTAACTTAGATTTACAAAAAATAGCTTATCTATCCTTAACTTAGATTTACAAAAATAGCTTATCTATCCTTAACTCAGATTTACAACCAACCTTAACCTAGATTTACAACCAACCTTAACTTATATTTACAACCAACCTTAAATTAGAGTTACAACCAACCTTAACTTATGAAGTATTAGGGAGCGCAAGTAAGTTGTCCGAAGGTATCTTATAATGACCTAATGCTAGAGTGGAGACGTTATCTTTAAGAATATACCTTTTGTCATCATTCGCTGATAGAGATATTTTATTAACTTCTGTACTATAAATGAAATGTTTGGATGATCGGATAAACTTCATGGGATGACGAGCTGTATCATGGGTTTTTAGGCAAGAGACATAATCTTGAAAGGTGATTTTATTTTTCAATACGGCTTTCTTAACACCTTTAGCTTTACGAATTTCGCGTTTATCGATAAGTATTGCATACATTTTTGCCCGAAGGCCTACAAACGCATTTACTAGCTCTCCATTAGTCTCATCTTTGAATTTACCTAATACCTTTTTGTTCAGAGTCGAGAAACATTTATGATCGGGAGGGAAGTCGGATGTATCCAAATACGGCAGGAGATCTATATAATCCTGGAATATATCTTCAGTAAATATCTTATATATGAATGAATCCGTATCTGTATAAGATAGGATTAACCTTTCAGGTCCGAATCGAGGCATCATAACGTCGTAGTGGTAAGCGTACATGGTAGTCTTTGAAAGATCTAAAACACTTAGACCGATGTAAAGGGGCTTATTAAATTTTACTTTATTCTTTAACAAATGTATAGCAGCTAGGTTCTCGGTGTATATAGTTCTATCAATAAAATTATTTTTTGAAACCATTTTTTCGATCTTTTTAGCGTCACACACGAGCTGCATATTCATTCGATTTCTAACATTTTCCATAGTTTTACCAAAAACCGAGTTGTTATACAATTTGTACAGATCTTTTTCAAAAGCCGTGCGAGCAGTTGTTCGAAGTTGAGTATTATGGGAAATGTAGGGTTCGAGCCATTTAGACTGACGAAATTTTATCGCTCTATTAATTTTCTTTAAAATGAGGCCATGGTCTAAAGCTTGCTTGAGAGCTACGTAATGGACGATATAATTTCTCCTAGGATTTAAATGAGGGACTAGTTTCCTGTGCTCACTCACCTCTATATTGTCAGGTAGAAATGGTAGGGAGTTGTGCAAATCGTGTAGCTCTTGAGGGTAGTCGACATCAACATCAAGGATATATCCGTAGTCAGGTGAGAGTTTGCTTAGATCTATATCCCCCTCCACCCATTCAAACCCCCCATAGGGTAGCGATTGCACCATTGCATGTCCATATAAATTATTTGCATCTTGATAAACGATATACGACGATGGCTCATTAGGATTATAATTATTCAAGTATTTATTATTAGCTTCGATGAACCTGTGCGATACCTGGCATATTCCTCCTCGTATTCCTCGCTCAATCATTAAGATCATATCATAATCGGTGAGCAGTTGAAGTCTCACACCTGTAAAGCGAAGCATGGCATCCCAAGAAAGTCCGGGAAGGGTGAAGTAGTTACAGGGGTCGAGCTTATGCGTCTTCAGGGTGATATCTCGAAATACTTCGAAGACATCCGATAGCAGTAATACATCCGTTCTGAGATAATGGTCGCTATACTCCCCTATGGTGCGACATTTAAATGTATTCCACACATTTATAGCGTGCTGATAGTCTTCATCAGAAACGGATGTATCCGTTAACTTATTATAAAAATACGTTTTGTCCGGCAATGCTTGCTCCTCTAACGTGCTCCAACCAGTGACGTAATCGTATGGGAATACCCCCTTACGCGATAATAGTTGAACATGTTCTGGAGGGTAAAATTTTGAAATCTCACGTAGCTCCGGTAGATTTTTAGCTAGGCTATCTAGACTGCTTGACATGAATCTAAAAGTATCCAAAAAGCGGAGCTCTAGGGTTTTCGTCACTGATTTGCTAAACGAGATGTACTTCTCTTCGGTGTTGGGGATCACCGATATCTTCTTAGTATTACACCCCAACTGTCTCACTATATGATGAGCATCGTATGACGAGAGGTTATGAAACAATACCGGTAAAAACGAAGGGTTTGAATATCGTAGGTTGCAAGACTGGTGTGCGCTACCTCTAAATAAACCTGTGAGATGATTATGATCTCTAACCTTAATATCCGATGAAGTAAACGGCTTATCACACATGTAGCAATGCGTGCTTGTCTCATGTCGTTGTATTTCCTCACTGGTTGAAGGATTCATAGGAGCGGGAGTACTGTATATATCTGATACCATCTCTGCGATCTTTATCAGGTATTCCATTAGATGCTTACCAGCATCCGGACCTCTGTATAAGTACGGCTCCTTAGGTAGAGGTGTCTCTAGATGGGCGACTTCGTCGGACATTTTCAAGTAGCAGCAAAAACTCATAGGCTCGTGGAGCTGATAGTTGAGCGTATATGACGCACTCGGATCGGGTTGACACGTATGCACAGGTCTGAGGATGCTCTCGAAGTCGCAATATATGACGTAAGGAACTCTTAACGATCTCTCCACGTGCTCGAATTCTACATAAGCCTTATTAGTAGGTAGCTCAACTCGGGTAGGAGGGTTTTTTATACAGTAAACTTTATGGTCCGCCATTTTTTCAGAAGCTGGCTTTATTCTATTATCAAAATGGGTGAAACACCGTTTGCAAATAAGCTTTTTAGCGTGACGTTTCGAAACTTGTGATCCTACTAATCTATCGAAATCCTTAATGTATACATAGTGGGAAAGCTCATCTTGCTCTAGTAGTAGGAGATCTCGGTGATCCGGAAGCTCGGAATCAACGACTTTTATGGGATAAACATTGAGATCTTTATCCAGCCCGAACACATTGATCGAAATATTATTGAGTTTTTCAAAATGTTTTATATCCTTTACAGGTGTGGGGAAAGTCATGTGGGAAAAATCATATCGGCTCTCAAGAGTAGAATAAACAGAAACTCTATGAGGTTTTTCCAATGCAAATTTGGCTAATACTGAATAGACGAAGCATCTAGAGTCATTGTTTTGAACATTAATGCAAGCCCGCCTATCTTTTATCTTAGCGGGTAGTTCGATATAACTACTACCTCTCAACGGGGTATATTTATTAATTTTTAATCGCATCCCATCGATTGCAGCTAAGGCCCAACCGCTACGTTTTAATTGAGACTCCTCAAGCTCCTTATCCAATTTTTCACACATCGTAGTAAGAAGTTCATCTATATCTGTATCAGCGAAAACGGGGCTATTCTTAGTTTTTACTGCTACTGATAACTCATCCCCACTTACATTAGTCATCAGACAATCTAAAACTAAATTAAACTTAATACTATGATGTTCTAATATACTATTGCTTATCTTATCCTTAATAATATGCCTTATAGATGCACAAAACCTAGGAATATCTGAGTTAGTCTCAGACCTAATAAAATATGATCTTAACCTACTTTTGAACGCAGTCTCATATTCTACTATTCCGCTAGAGTCTGGCAGCTCACCTAGTAGCTCTTCGTTGCTAGGCTCTCCTCGCTGTCGTTTCGCAGGCGGCTGACCACAACAGCTCTCATGCCGCTCCAAGTTGTGCAGGTTACTGAAGCGAAAGCTGCAGTGTGTGCAGGATCTCCCTGGGCAGTCATGTATCCCCAACTGGCCGCAAATAATGCAAGCGCGGCATATTTGCTCATGGCGAATCCTACTATCAGTCCTAGAAAACGCCTTGGAACACTTGGAGCAGTTCATAGTGACTGATGGTGAGTACCTCTAACTGATGGTGAATACCTCTGACTGATGGCACATCTTATATACTAATCAGGCTGGAGGGGAGGGGTAGGGATAGAGAGGGGCTGGAGGGGAGGGGTAGGGATAGAGAGGTGGGGATAGAGAGAGGTAGGGATTGATAAATAACATAACCATTTCAGCATACATCTATTTATTCATAAAGTTCAGTTTTTACATAGTTTTAAATTCCAATATAATATAATCCAGGTAGGTAAAAACATAGTCCTCCATAAACTGTTGTCGCCAGCCGTAGAGCCTTAATGGTGTAGGGAACTCCTCGCCGATATCGTGATATTTCTTTCCATCATACTCAGCTGTACAGTGCGTACTTCTAACAGAAGATTTTAAACAGAAAGATTAACGTTTTTGAAAATATGGATATGATGACCTCGATGGGTGGTGGGGAGGTTGTTGACACAGGAGTATGATGAGGAAGGATGTAGAAATAATTACTAAGAGCCTGATAGGAGAGCAGCAGGATTGCCTCATAGTTATAATCAGCAGGAAAAGTCACTCCCCGAATCCGGTGATAAAGGTTAAAAAATGATATGACTAAGCTATGACTCAATCTCGGAGATTATTATTATATAATATTTTTAGCAGGCTCCCATGTAGGCTTTCGAAAACCTAGCCATTTCACTAAAACGAGATTATTTTTTCTTCTTAGTATTTTCTCTACCAGATATACGTCGTTGAACGTAGTTTTTTGCAATTCCTCGGAATAAAACGCGCCTTTGATGGGGCTACCGTTCAGATCCTTCAAGATATAGGTAGGAGGCTTCGTAGTTTTTACTTCTTCAATCTTAAACACTTCCGTTGAATAGTTGGGGTGGTAGGCTTTGTCGAAAACACCTCTCTCGCGTGATATTCGTACATAATCATCCTTCTTAAGAGGTCGTGAATGTCGTTTGATGCTGTCGAAAGGTGCTAGGCTTCTATATTTTGAAAGTATATAATTCTCATTATCTTTATTAACTTGGGCCGGAGCCATTCCTATAGTCCTATGCTTGTCGGTATTATACTCATGAGCAATATCTTGTAGTATGTGTAAATATCGGAACGATCCCTGAAGATGAAACCTTCGATACATCTTAGCCTTGATAGTTCTTATCAATCTTTCAACATGCGCGCATTTTATTGAAGAATACGTACTGTAGTGCCTCACACCCTTCTCCTTCATGAGCTTCTCAAAGGGTTTGTTATAAAATTCTTTCCCTCTATCAGTTTGTAACAATGTAGGTACCCCTCGAGTTAGGATTTTCCTCATAGCTTTAGTTACTTCGTCTCCGCTCTTATCTTTCAACGGCTCCATGTATACGTATTTACTGAATGCGTCGATAACTATTAAAATGTATTGATACCCCTTGTTTTGCTTTTTATATTCTTTAAAATCCATCAGGTCAGCTTCCCAAAGATCGTTAATGCCCTTGAGGTTGTAATGGCGACGCCGGAAGTGTACTCGTACCGGCCGGTGTATCTCCTCGATCAATCTTTCCTTCACAGGGTTGTCCATTTAACGTTTTCAAAACGCAGGCTAAGTATGCCTTTAAGTAGCCTAAGCTGACCGCGTCTGTATCATCCGAAGGATCTGATAAATTAGTAATTCTCTTACCGTGAGCGCTATATATATTGGATTTATTTGTAATACAATTACCGTCGACGTAACCTTTAGTAGCCGCGTCGTAGGAGAATATAGGAGGGGCAACGCCGGTGATCCGCCTATTTTCAATGTCCAGAAGGTTATTAGATATAAAATATCTCGATATCCTCCGATCGTAGTGAATCCCCGGTGTTTCCGGGGTATCGAACGAACAGGTGAGTATAATTAGCGAGTTGCGGGAATTAGGAATCATTTACTAACTAGAAGTCGAAGCGAGAGCATGGCTTACAACCCTAGGACTGGAGAGTATCAGCTATTGAGGTTGGACTCATGACGGAATTTTTGAAAAATTTCGTCAAATCTTTATCAATCCTACCTAGTAGACACCGAAAATGACCCCCGTTAAAATTTATATATATATATGTATATATATATATATATATATATATATATATATATATATATATATATATATATATATATATATATGTGTGTGTCTGTTAACACGAAAGCGGCGAGAGTTTTTGTTTTTTCGTCACGGAACTTGGTATATAGCATTCAATTAGCAAACGATTGAACGAGTTCGTTAACCACCAAAGTCGGTCCACCAGAAGGGGGTGTTTACCCCGAACCCAAAACACTAATTTGACTATGTCAGCCGTAATATGTGTTATATTTCAACGAAACTTTGTATTCGTAGTGGTAATATAGAGAGAAAAGTGAGATATAAAAATGAACTAAATCGGTTCATTAAAAGGGGGGGTTTACTCCGGACCCACAATTCCAATTCGCCACAAGCAGCCGTGATGTTTGGTATATTTCGACGAAACTCGGTATTCGTAGTGGTAATCTACAGTTAAATATGTATTGTAAAAATAAACTAAATCGGTTCATTAGGAGGGGGGGGGGGCTTACTCCGGACCCACAATACCAATTCGCCACTACCAGCCGTGATTTTTGGTATATTTCGACGAAACTTGGTATTCGTAGTGGTAATCTACGGTAAATATGTGTTGTAAAAATAAACTAAATCGGTTCATTAGAAGGGGGGGGGGGTTACTCCGGACCCAAATTCCTAATATACTCATACCGGTCGTAATTTCTGCTGTATTGTAACAAAACGCGGTATACTTCGTGGGAAGAAGTGTTGTAAAAATGAGCTGAATCGGTCAATCGGAAAGCGGGGGTTTAATTTGTAATATATTTCAATAGAAAAGCCCGCCAGACGTAGGTTGACAAAGCCGCCGCAAGGAGCGCTTTCTACCACTAGAGTGACTGTATCCTGTTCCTGCGTTAGATCAAAATACGATAATATGAGGTTTTTTGTATTTATTACGTAGTGTAATAGTTACCATGTGTAAACATAACTCTGGAAGCAAATTAATAATTGATCAGTTACTCATTACAAATTTAAAAGAGAACTATTCATGTTTTCATTTTAATTATGTAGGATATTTTAAGCAAATTGTTCTGGAAAGCAGTCAACACTACCCAAATTCTGAGGAAAGTGCTTAGTTATGCAGCTCCTGCGTGACGGACATTTTCTTTTTTATATTTCACCCTTCTATTTATTTATTTATTTTCGCATTAATTTCTCATTTTATGAACATGGAAGTAGTAACTAACAAAGATCCGAAACCCCCTGACATTTTATGAACATGGAAGTAGTAACTAACAAAGATCCGAAACCCCCTGACATTTTATAAACATGGAAGTAGTAACTAACAAAGATCCGAAACCCCCTGACATTTTATGAACAGGGAAGTAGTAACTAACAAAGATCCGAAACCCTCTGACATTTTATGAACATGGAAGTAGTAACTAACAAAGATCCGAAACCCCCTGACATTTTATGAACATGGAAGTAGTAACTAACGAAGACCCGAAACCCCCTGACATTTTATGAACATGGAAGTAGTAACTAACAAAGATCCGTAACCCCCTGACATTTTATGAACATGGAAGTAGTAACTAACAAAGATCCGAAACCCCCTGACATTTTATGAACATGGAAGTAGTAACTAACAAAGATCCGAAACCCCCTGACATTTTATGAACATGGAAGTAGTAACTAACAAAGATCCGAAACCCCCTGACATTTTATGAACATGGAAGTAGTAACTAACAAAGATCCGAAACCCCCTGACATTTTATGAACATGGAAGTAGTAACTAACAAAGATCCGAAACCCCCTGACATTTTATGAACTTGGAAGTAGTAGCTAACAAAGATCCGAAACCCCCTGACATTTTATGAACATGGAAGTAGTAACTAACAAAGATCCGAAACCCCCTGACATTTTATGAACATGGAAGTAGTAACTAACAAAGATCCGAAACCCCCTGACATTTTATGAACATGGAAGTAGTAACTAACAAAGATCCCAAACCCCCTGACATTTTATGAACATGGAAGTAGTAACTAACAAAGATCCGAAACCCCCTGACATTTTATGAACATGGAAGTAGTAACTAACAAAGATCCGAAACCCCCTGACATTTTATGAACATGGAAGTAGTAACTAACAAAGATCCGAAACCCCCTGACATTTTATGAACATGGAAGTAGTAACTAACAAAGATCCGAAACCCCCTGACATTTTATGAACATGGAAGTAGTAACTAACAAAGATCCGAAACCCCCTGACATTTTATGAACATGGAAGTAGTAACTAACAAAGATCCAAAAACCCCTGACATTTTATGAACATGGAAGTAGTAACTAACAAAGACCCGAAACCCCCTGACATTTTATGAACATGGAAGTAGTAACTAACAAAGATCCGAAACCCCCTGACATTTTATGAACATGGAAGTAGTAACTAACAAAGATCCGAAACCCCCTGACATTTTATGAACATGGAAGTAGTAACTAACAAAGACCCGAAACCCCCTGACATTTTATGAACATGGAAGTAGTAACTAACAAAGACCCGAAACCCCCTGACATTTTATGAACATGGAAGTAGTAACTAACAAAGATCCGAAACCCCCTGACATTTTATGAACATGGAAGTAGTAACTAACAAAGATCCGAAACCCCCTGACATTTTATGAACATGGAAGTAGTAACTAACAAAGATCCGAAACCCCCTGACATTTTATGAACATGGAAGTAGTAACTAACAAAGATCCGAAACCCTCTGACATTTTATGAACATGGAAGTAGTAACTAACAAAGATCCGAAACCCTCTGACATTTTATGAACATGGAAGTAGTAACTAACAAAGATCCGAAACCCCCTGACATTTTATGAACATGGAAGTAGTAACTAACAAAGATCCGAAACCCCCTGACATTTTATGAACATGAAAGTAGTAACTAACAAAGATCCGAAACCCTCTGACATTTTATGAACATGGAAGTAGTAACTAACAAAGATCCGAAACCCCCTGACATTTTATGAACATGGAAGTAGTAACTAACAAAGATCCGAAACCCCCCGACATTTTATGAACATGGAAGTAGTAACTAAAAAAGATCCGAAACCCCCTGACATTTTATGAACATGGAAGTAGTAACTAACAAAGATCCGAAACCCCCTGACATTTTATGAACATGGAAGTAGTAACTAACAAAGTTCCGAAACCCCCTGACATTTTATGAACATGGAAGTAGTAACTAACAAAGATCCGAAACCCCCTGACATTTTATGAACATGGAAGTAGTAACTAACAAAGATCCGAAACCCCCTGACATTTTTTCATTATTTCATTCTTCCAAAAAATGGTGTAAAAAATTTATTTTAGTATCAATAAGCGATCCAACCGGTCAAGTTACATTCAACAGTTTTAGCCCATTCAAAGTTTGCCAATTCTTTAAGAGTTATGCGCCAAAGTCTAGAGTAAAATTTTTAAGAAGTGGTACAGTATTATTAGAAATCGAGGACGCCAAGGAATTTTTGAATTTAGGCAATTTGAAGACTTATGAAAATTTTACATTAGTTTTTGCTGCACATCGATTTTTGAACTATCACGCGGAATTATAAATAGTTTTGAACTAGCTAATTCTTCAGAACAAGAAATTCTTTCTGAGCTTTCAGAACAAGGAGTCGTCAAAGTTAAAAGAATTATGAAAAATATCAGAGGAAGTAAAAAGCCAACTAACTCATTTATATTGACCTTTGAAAAGTGCACTTTACCCGAGTATATCACTCTCGATTTTCTCAGAGTCAAAGTTCTGCTTTTCGAACCATCGCCTATTCAATGTTTCAATTGTTACAAGTACCGCCACTTTGCCAGTAGATGTGATTTAAAAATTTGTGGAAAATGTGGAAATCAATCACACGGTGAAAATTATGTCTGTGAAAGTTTGAAATGCGTGAACTGTGGGGATACAAGCCATCCCGCTTGGTCAAGAAATTGTCCAGTTTACAAAAAAGTCCGACTCGCAGGAACTGCGTCATCTTAGCGCGGTTCCATTCATATCCCTAGTGTTATTTTGTAGACTTAGAATAGAAACAGTTATTACTTTGTTTGCATCATTCCTAATGTAAACAAATATGAAAAAAAAAAAACATGACTTTCGGCTAGGGATGAAACTATCCTAAGCAGAAATTACTCTTTCTGCCGTCCCAAGTTTCGGTCTACGAAGACTCTTCTACGAATATATTTCTAATTTACTTAACTTGCAGTGCAAACATATCCATTTTACTTTTAAATGAAATTAAACAAAATAAAATTGTACATGAAAATGAGAAAGTAGTGTTATTTTTTATTGAACTACGGCCACATTCAACCACAAAATATAATTATATTTCTAGTATAGAATTTGGCTGCATGACTTCCTACAGGTAAAGGTAACTGTCAGCTGTCCTAGAATGCTTGATGAGAACAATGAATCTTGATTTATGAAGTGCAATAACAGCCTACCTGAACCGGCCTACTATCTCGACCCGGACTGACTCTACACAGAGAATATTTACGTTTTCAGTTCTGTTACAGGTTCAAAGAATTTGTATTTATTCCCCTGTTTTATTGAGAAATACATCCTCCTCCTAGAAGCAATAACAAAATAACAAGAAATAAAAACAGACAAAAAGAACCGTATAAATTACCGAAATCAATTATCGTTTATCAAACTTCTAAGTTATATGTACTTATTTCTCCGTTTGACATCGCCTAATCAAAACTTTCTTCAGAACCTGTTTTCCAGAGCATTTAGTAAGCTTTCGAATGGAAACCATCCGTTTACCAAGATTCTCAACGGTTTTCGAGATACTAACGAAAGTATAAAAGGTTACCAAAACTTTTCTTGTCTGTTAATAAAATATTTTATTTTATACAAAGTTCCCAAAACAAAGGGACCAAGAACAAGTATTCAAGTTTAAGTAGAATCCCCTTCCCACTTATGGCCTTATAGGATAGAAAGCCTAATAAAGCCTATCTAGTCGATACAAGTCTTCACGATCGACTAGATTCCCCTGCCTAATAAAGCCTATATAGAATAATACGGCTAATAAAGCCTATCTAATTGATACAGAAGGACAAGGGACAAGTCTTCCCATTTCATAAAAAAATAAAAAGCAATAAAAAACCAAGGAAAAGAGACAAAAATTACAAAAAGAACGACAAAAACCCGTTCATAAGAACAAAACAGACGTATTTGAAGTTTTAAGCATTTATTTCTCCGATTGACATAACCTAATCAAAAATAGTTTTAGAATCATTTTTGTAGAGAATTTAGTAAGCTTTCATATAGTTTTAATCCACTTACCACGATTTCCCAACCGTGTTCGAGATATTAATGAAAGTATACGAAGTTTCCAAAACTTTTCATATCTGTTCATAAAATATTTTATTCTAACCCTTCCTTAACTCCAAACGTAACATAACTTTCAACATATTAGTTTTAATGAAAGTAGAACATGCAGATAATGTTTCAACTGAATCCCGTTATTCTAAGTACCCAAACCAAAAACGGTATTCAAAAACTATTTTTCCAATTTTCTCGACAACGGTTAAAGCTATCGCCTTGAAAATGGTTTCATTCGTTTTTCTAGCCCAAGAAGCCTATAAAACGAGTACTTACAAGCTTATGAACTCAAAAACGTAAGCGTTACGATTTTTTCTGCGCGAATTTCGCCCCAAACGCCATCTTCCAGTGGGCGGATTTTGCTGGTTAACGAACTTGACCTTTCAAATTGGACGACAGATTTTTGTACCAAATTTCATCAAAATCGGACCATTCGTCTTCTATTTAGAGAGCGAACAGACAAATATATATATATATATATATATATATATATATATATATATATATATATAAATAAATAAATAAATATATACATATATATATATATATATACAAATTTGAACCACCGTTATTTTCGGTTTCTAGGGGTTCTGAAACGCAAAATTTTCTAGTCGGCACTTCCGGATTGTTTCATTGTATCAACCTTATAAGCGGGGTTCCTCCCTATGGGGGAGGGAGGAACCGCGCTAAAAGAAAAATATATCGAAAAAATCAGAAATGAAGACCGAGTGACCTGTAAACAAGCCGAACAAATACTAAATAATAGACGTATTCCTAATAACAGTCCACCAAATATAACCTACTCTCACGCGACTACAAGTAAAAATCAGTTCGAATCTCTCTCAGAACAAGTTAAAAAACTAACGGAAGTAGTTAATGCACTGTTTTGCAAAATTAGTACTCTTGAGTTAAATCGAACTGTATCTAATAACGATAAATTAAATACTATAATACATAACGAAAAAGAAATTCACGAGACAAGCCAACAGAACATTTCAAAAACAACAAAAAGTAACAAACAGTATCAAGCACTTTCAACATCACATCAAACAGATTCAGAAAAATCAGTCGTAGATTTAAGAAAAGAAAAAAACGGCGGAAAAATTGAAACCCCAAATGATTTAGAAAATAGCACTGCAGAAAACCCTTTGTCTCGATCATCCTCTACATCTAAAACAGACCCAATTTCAGATATAAATAATAGCAATCCCAACCTGCCTCCAAAAACAAGAAATCGTAAAAAGAATATAACTTAAATAAATTATCAAATACTATTAGGTATAATAAAAATCATTATTATTATTGTAATTTATTATTAAAATGAATACATTTTTATAATATTAGCACTATTAGTTCCATACAATTTATTCAATTTTTACTTTTTTATCACTAATGAATACAAATTCCAACTCATCATTTATTATTCAGTTTAATATAAAGGAGTCGTGTAATAGCTTTCGAGTGAGACACAGCGTTCCTTAAAAACTCTCGTTTTTATCAGAGCAAAGTGGTGGTCAGTGGTCACATTTTCTTACGAAAATTGGCACACTGATGGACATAGTTTCAGTGCACACTTCAGCGAAATATCGCTCACCCAGACATCGTAGTTTACCTACAATGTGTAAGTGAAGTTACAAACATTTATAGATTATCCAGCCCTCGCTGCTAGTAGGCCTAGTGGTGGGGGGCTTGCATGTAGCTTCCCGCTCCTGGTGCATAGGAGCCCCTGCAGAGTGGGAGATACTTTTCCCAGCAACACTCTCTATAGACAGTCAGCTGGCAGGCAGCCTCCTTGGCTCAGTTACTCCGTAGTCGACTCTCGGCTGAAGATCAGTGGTTCGATCCCACATTTTTCACAATTTTTTTGTTTTACATTTTTTCTTTCTAAAATGTCTACGACAATGGACAGTGAGCAACAGTACACTTTCTTCAGTGAATCCCCGGTGTTTCCGGGGTATCGAACGAACAGGTGAGTATAATTAGCGAGTTGCGGGAATTAGGAATCATTTACTAACTAGAAGTCGAAGCGAGAGCATGGCTTACAACCCTAGGACTGGAGAGTATCACTACGATCGGAGGATATCGAGATATTTTATATCTAATAACCTTCTGGACATTGAAAATAGGCGGATCACCGGCGTTGCCCCTCCTATATTCTCCTACGACGCGGCTACTAAAGGTTACGTCGACGGTAATTGTATTACAAATAAATCCAATATATATAGCGCTCACGGTAAGAGAATTACTAATTTATCAGATCCTTCGGATGATACAGACGCGGTCAGCTTAGGCTACTTAAAGGCATACTTAGCCCGCGTTTTGAAAACGTTAAATGGACAACCCTGTGAAGGAAAGATTGATCGAGGAGATACACCGGCCGGTACGAGTACACTTCCGGCGTCGCCATTACAACCTCAAGGGCATTAACGATCTTTGGGAAGCTGACCTGATGGATTTTAAAGAATATAAAAAGCAAAACAAGGGGTATCAATACATTTTAATAGTTATCGACGCATTCAGTAAATACGTATACATGGAGCCGTTGAAAGATAAGAGCGGAGACGAAGTAACTAAAGCTATGAGGAAAATCCTAACTCGAGGGGTACCTACATTGTTACAAACTGATAGAGGGAAAGAATTTTATAACAAACCCTTTGAGAAGCTCATGAAGGAGAAGGGTGTGAGGCACTACAGTACGTATTCTTCAATAAAATGCGCGCATGTTGAAAGATTGATAAGAACTATCAAGGCTAAGATGTATCGAAGGTTTCATCTTCAGGGATCGTTCCGATATTTACACATACTACAAGATATTGCTCATGAGTATAATACCGACAAGCATAGGACTATAGGAATGGCTCCGGCCCAAATTAATAAAGATAATGAGAATTATATACTTTCAAAATATAGAAGCCTAGCACCTTTCGACAGCATCAAACGACATTCACGACCTCTTAAGAAGGATGATTATGTACGAATATCACGCGAGAGAGGTGTTTTCGACAAAGCCTACCACCCCAACTATTCAACGGAAGTGTTTAAGATTGAAGAAGTAAAAACTACGAAGCCTCCTACCTATATCTTGAAGGATCTGAACGGTAGCCCCATCAAAGGCGCGTTTTATTCCGAGGAATTGCAAAAAACTACGTTCAACGACGTATATCTGGTAGAGAAAATACTAAGAAGAAAAAATAATCTCGTTTTAGTGAAATGGCTAGGTTTTCGAAAGCCTACATGGGAGCCTGCTAAAAATATTATATAATAATAATCTCCGAGATTGAGTCATAGCTTAGTCATATCATTTTTTAACCTTTATCACCGGATTCGGGGAGTGACTTTTCCTGCTGATTATAACTATGAGGCAATCCTGCTGCTCTCCTATCAGGCTCTTAGTAATTATTTCTACATCCTTCCTCATCATACTCCTGTGTCAACAACCTCCCCACCACCCATCGAGGTCATCATATCCATATTTTCAAAAACGTTAATCTTTCTGTTTAAAATCTTCTGTTAGAAGTACGCACTGTACAGCTGAGTATGATGGAAAGAAATATCACGATATCGGCGAGGAGTTCCCTACACCATTAAGGCTCTACGGCTGGCGACAACAGTTTATGGAGGACTATGTTTTTACCTACCTGGATTATATTATATTGGAATTTAAAACTATGTAAAAACTGAACTTTATGAATAAATAGATGTATGCTGAAATGGTTATGTTATTTATCAATCCCTACCTCTCTCTATCCCCACCTCTCTATCCCTACCCCTCCCCTCCAGCCCCTCTCTATCCCTACCCCTCCCCTCCAGCCTGATTAGTATATAAGATGTGCCATCAGTCAGAGGTATTCACCATCAGTTAGAGGTACTCACCATCAGTCACTATGAACTGCTCCAAGTGTTCCAAGGCGTTTTCTAGGACTGATAGTAGGATTCGCCATGAGCAAATATGCCGCGCTTGCATTATTTGCGGCCAGTTGGGGATACATGACTGCCCAGGGAGATCCTGCACACACTGCAGCTTTCGCTTCAGTAACCTGCACAACTTGGAGCGGCATGAGAGCTGTTGTGGTCAGCCGCCTGCGAAACGACAGCGAGGAGAGCCTAGCAACGAAGAGCTACTAGGTGAGCTGCCAGACTCTAGCGGAATAGTAGAATATGAGACTGCGTTCAAAAGTAGGTTAAGATCATATTTTATTAGGTCTGAGACTAACTCAGATATTCCTAGGTTTTGTGCATCTATAAGGCATATTATTAAGGATAAGATAAGCAATAGTATATTAGAACATCATAGTATTAAGTTTAATTTAGTTTTAGATTGTCTGATGACTAATGTAAGTGGGGATGAGTTATCAGTAGCAGTAAAAACTAAGAATAGCCCCGTTTTCGCTGATACAGATATAGATGAACTTCTTACTACGATGTGTGAAAAATTGGATAAGGAGCTTGAGGAGTCTCAATTAAAACGTAGCGGTTGGGCCTTAGCTGCAATCGATGGGATGCGATTAAAAATTAATAAATATACCCCGTTGAGAGGTAGTAGTTATATCGAACTACCCGCTAAGATAAAAGATAGGCGGGCTTGCATTAATGTTCAAAACAATGACTCTAGATGCTTCGTCTATTCAGTATTAGCCAAATTTGCATTGGAAAAACCTCATAGAGTTTCTGTTTATTCTACTCTTGAGAGCCGATATGATTTTTCCCACATGACTTTCCCCACACCTGTAAAGGATATAAAACATTTTGAAAAACTCAATAATATTTCGATCAATGTGTTCGGGCTGGATAAAGATCTCAATGTTTATCCCATAAAAGTCGTTGATTCCGAGCTTCCGGATCACCGAGATCTCCTACTACTAGAGCAAGATGAGCTTTCCCACTATGTATACATTAAGGATTTCGATAGATTAGTAGGATCACAAGTTTCGAAACGTCACGCTAAAAAGCTTATTTGCAAACGGTGTTTCACCCATTTTGATAATAGAATAAAGCCAGCTTCTGAAAAAATGGCGGACCATAAAGTTTACTGTATAAAAAACCCTCCTACCCGAGTTGAGCTACCTACTAATAAGGCTTATGTAGAATTCGAGCACGTGGAGAGATCGTTAAGAGTTCCTTACGTCATATATTGCGACTTCGAGAGCATCCTCAGACCTGTGCATACGTGTCAACCCGATCCGAGTGCGTCATATACGCTCAACTATCAGCTCCACGAGCCTATGAGTTTTTGCTGCTACTTGAAAATGTCCGACGAAGTCGCCCATCTAGAGACACCTCTACCTAAGGAGCCGTACTTATACAGAGGTCCGGATGCTGGTAAGCATCTAATGGAATACCTGATAAAGATCGCAGAGATGGTATCAGATATATACAGTACTCCCGCTCCTATGAATCCTTCAACCAGTGAGGAAATACAACGACATGAGACAAGCACGCATTGCTACATGTGTGATAAGCCGTTTACTTCATCGGATATTAAGGTTAGAGATCATAATCATCTCACAGGTTTATTTAGAGGTAGCGCACACCAGTCTTGCAACCTACGATATTCAAACCCTTCGTTTTTACCGGTATTGTTTCATAACCTCTCGTCATACGATGCTCATCATATAGTGAGACAGTTGGGGTGTAATACTAAGAAGATATCGGTGATCCCCAACACCGAAGAGAAGTACATCTCGTTTAGCAAATCAGTGACGAAAACCCTAGAGCTCCGCTTTTTGGATACTTTTAGATTCATGTCAAGCAGTCTAGATAGCCTAGCTAAAAATCTACCGGAGCTACGTGAGATTTCAAAATTTTACCCTCCAGAACATGTTCAACTATTATCGCGTAAGGGGGTATTCCCATACGATTACGTCACTGGTTGGAGCACGTTAGAGGAGCAAGCATTGCCGGACAAAACGTATTTTTATAATAAGTTAACGGATACATCCGTTTCTGATGAAGACTATCAGCACGCTATAAATGTGTGGAATACATTTAAATGTCGCACCATAGGGGAGTATAGCGACCATTATCTCAGAACGGATGTATTACTGCTATCGGATGTCTTCGAAGTATTTCGAGATATCACCCTGAAGACGCATAAGCTCGACCCCTGTAACTACTTCACCCTTCCCGGACTTTCTTGGGATGCCATGCTTCGCTTTACAGGTGTGAGACTTCAACTGCTCACCGATTATGATATGATCTTAATGATTGAGCGAGGAATACGAGGAGGAATATGCCAGGTATCGCACAGGTTCATCGAAGCTAATAATAAATACTTGAATAATTATAATCCTAATGAGCCATCGTCGTATATCGTTTATCAAGATGCAAATAATTTATATGGACATGCAATGGTGCAATCGCTACCCTATGGGGGGTTTGAATGGGTGGAGGGGGATATAGATCTAAGCAAACTCTCACCTGACTACGGATATATCCTAGATGTTGATGTCGACTACCCTCAAGAGCTACACGATTTGCACAACTCCCTACCATTTCTACCTGACAATATAGAGGTGAGTGAGCACAGGAAACTAGTCCCTCATTTAAATCCTAGGAGAAATTATATCGTCCATTACGTAGCTCTCAAGCAAGCTTTAGACCATGGCCTCATTTTAAAGAAAATTAATAGAGCGATAAAATTTCGTCAGTCTAAATGGCTCGAACCCTACATTTCCCATAATACTCAACTTCGAACAACTGCTCGCACGGCTTTTGAAAAAGATCTGTACAAATTGTATAACAACTCGGTTTTTGGTAAAACTATGGAAAATGTTAGAAATCGAATGAATATGCAGCTCGTGTGTGACGCTAAAAAGATCGAAAAAATGGTTTCAAAAAATAATTTTATTGATAGAACTATATACACCGAGAACCTAGCTGCTATACATTTGTTAAAGAATAAAGTAAAATTTAATAAGCCCCTTTACATCGGTCTAAGTGTTTTAGATCTTTCAAAGACTACCATGTACGCTTACCACTACGACGTTATGATGCCTCGATTCGGACCTGAAAGGTTAATCCTATCTTATACAGATACGGATTCATTCATATATAAGATATTTACTGAAGATATATTCCAGGATTATATAGATCTCCTGCCGTATTTGGATACATCCGACTTCCCTCCCGATCATAAATGTTTCTCGACTCTGAACAAAAAGGTATTAGGTAAATTCAAAGATGAGACTAATGGAGAGCTAGTAAATGCGTTTGTAGGCCTTCGGGCAAAAATGTATGCAATACTTATCGATAAACGCGAAATTCGTAAAGCTAAAGGTGTTAAGAAAGCCGTATTGAAAAATAAAATCACCTTTCAAGATTATGTCTCTTGCCTAAAAACCCATGATACAGCTCGTCATCCCATGAAGTTTATCCGATCATCCAAACATTTCATTTATAGTACAGAAGTTAATAAAATATCTCTATCAGCGAATGATGACAAAAGGTATATTCTTAAAGATAACGTCTCCACTCTAGCATTAGGTCATTATAAGATACCTTCGGACAACTTACTTGCGCTCCCTAATACTTCATAAGTTAAGGTTGGTTGTAACTCTAATTTAAGGTTGGTTGTAAATATAAGTTAAGGTTGGTTGTAAATCTAGGTTAAGGTTGGTTGTAAATCTGAGTTAAGGATAGATAAGCTATTTTTGTAAATCTAAGTTAAGGATAGATAAGCTATTTTTTGTAAATCTAAGTTAAGGATAGATAAGTTATTTTTGTAAATCTAAGTTAAGGTTGGTTGTAAACCTAAGTTAAGGGAAGTTGTAAATCTTTTTGTACATTTAAGTTATCTAAGTTAAGGATAGATAAGCTATTTTTTGTAAATCTAAGTTAAGGTTGGTTGTAAACCTAAGTTAAAGGAAGTTGTAAATCTTTTTGTACATTTACGTTAACCTTTTTATGTTATAACAAAATAAAACACGTTTTATCCTGAACATGCCTATTTATTTATCCTATTGACATTTTTATAACCCCTACATCGCCATAAGTGAGTGATCTGTTACAATAAAATAATTATTCCACTCACTTGTGCGTGTTGAAGGTTCTAGCAGCTGTAGGATGTCTACTGAGGAGTCTGTTGGATGGAGGGGTGAGGTAAAGATAAGGAGCAGTCCCCTCTATCACATATCGCCTACACGATTAATGTGAGAGAGCGAAACTGTTATTTGTTCTAAACGCTATAATACTAAGATTACAACCTCCTATTACCCTCAGAGCCCTCGTAACAGGTCATGAGGGCCTTGAGGGTAATAGAGGTATCTGAGTCATACGGCACACTAGTGGTCAGTACTATGCTCCGGCCGCCCATTGGATGCTTCAACTGCTAGAGTCATCCCAGGTACCCATTATTAAATTAATTAAAGGCTGGGTTAGCCTAGGGACGGTCATGAACGAAGACACTAGTGCTTAGTGCTTGCTCGGGATTTGACCTCTAGCTTATTAGTCCAGTGCTCTACCACTCACCCTATTACCCTGCTTAACAAACTCTTACAAGCTGTGATATGGGCCTAGACGCTCGTCACACTATATGTTATTGATTTTGAGGATACGTCAGTACAGCTGGTTACTGCTGACTGACACTGCTTTCGCTAAGGAAATTATGAAAAACATGCTAATAGAGGAAGCGCGCTATTGATCGCAGCATCGCTTCATAGAGGCGCTTACAGCTACGCTCAGTACGTTGAAGGACCTCCAGCTTCATGAGGAAAATGGAGGAGCGCGTTTTTTCTAATTCCAAAAACCGTCGTAAGAACCTACCTCTTTAACGTGCTATTAACCTAGGTCAGCATCGCGTCAAAGCAATGACGTCAACAGCGTGACGTTAGCTTATTGGAGGCGTCAGCTGACTGGTAATGTTTCAAACTTGGAAGTGCGCTAATAGATGACCCGCGCTATTAACCTAGGCCAGCACAGCGTCAAAGCACTGTCGTCAACAGCGCGACGTTAGCTTATTGACGGCGTCAGCTGTCCGGCGACGTTTCAAACGTGGAAACGCGCTAACAGGCGAAACGCGCTATTAACCTAGATCAGCATCGCGTCAAAGCAGTGGTGTCAACAGTGTGACGTCAGCTGACTGCCAGTACTCAAGCTGATGACGTCAGCTGGCTGGTAATGTTTCAAACTTGGAAACGCGCTATTAACCTATGACAGGTCTGTTTCAGTCCAGCTTCGTGAGGAAGATGGTGGCGTTTGTTTGCCGCGCTAACAGACGAAACGTGCTATTAGCCTAGGTCAGCACCGCGTCAAAGCAATGACGTCAAAGGCGTGACGTCAGCTGATGACGTCGCGTGACGTCGGCTGGCTGACAGTACTCCAGCTGATGACGTCAGCTGATGACGTCACTGTGACGTCGATGTGACGTCAGTGTGACGTCACTGGCTGATGACGTCAGCTGATGACGTCATGTGGGCCCTCAACGCTCCAATTGCCTCTACTCTGGTGTGTATCGTGTTAACGATAGTTCATCTAATGTACGACCTGATTCTTTACGTTGCCATAACTTTTTTATTTATGAACCGATCGACTCTAAATAAATACTAAATGTTAACTGAAGCTTACCGCAATATATTAGTGTGAGATCAGACAAATAGACAAGTGTTAGAGTGTACAGATGTACAATTTTAATATATGGATATTTATATACAAATTTTACAAATATGATACTCGAAATTTCTTAGTCGGCACTTCCAGATTGCGTCATGACGTCAACCTCATAAACGGGTATTCTCCCTATGGAGGGAGGGAGGAACCGCGCTAAAACGCCTTAAGATTGCTCATTCTTGTTCTGAAGTACGAATCCATATCTACTTGTTCTGCAAGTTTGGCCTGTTTTTCTAATTTGTCTGAAGTTGTTTATTAATTAAGTCAGGTTTTTAGCGCGGTTCCTCCCTCCCCCATAGGGTGGAACCCCGCTTATAAGGTTGATACAATGAAACAATCCGAAAGTGCCGACTAGAAAATTTCGCGTTTCAGAACCCCTAGAGACCGAAAATAACGGTGGTTGAAATTTGTATATATATATTTATATATATCTATATATATATACATATATATCCGTCGTCCAATTTAAAAGGTCAAGTTCGTTAACCAGCAAAATCCGCCTACTGGAAGATGGCGTTTGGGGCGAAATTCGCGCAAAAAAAATCGTAACGCTTACGTTTTTGAGTTCATAAGCTTGTAAGGACTCGTTTTATAGGCTCCTTGGGCTAGGAAAACGAATGGAACCATTTTCAAGGCGATAGATTTAACCGTTTTCGAGAAAATTGGAAAGATAGTTTTTGAATACCGTTTTTGGTTTGGGTACTTAGAATCATGGGATTCAGTTGAAACATTTTCTGCATGTTCTACTTTCATTAAAACTAATATGTTGAAATTTTTGTTACGTTTGGAGTTTAGGAAGGGTTAGAATAAAATATTTTATTAACAGACATAAAAAGTTTTGGTAACTTTTTATACTTTCCTTAATATCTCGAAAAAGGTTGAGAATCTTGGTAAACGGAAGAATACCATTAGAAAGCTTATTAAATGCTCTACGAAAAATGTACTAATGAAAGTTTTGATTAGGCGATGTCAATCGGAGAAATAAGAGCTTAATACTTTAAAGTAATTGATTTCGCTTATTCGAACTGTTTTTTGTCTGTTTTTTATTCCTTGTTATTTTTTAATTGCTTATTGTTGGATAATGTATTTGAAAATAAAACAAGTTAAGAAAAATAGGAAAAACAATTTAATGTTAGAAATATGGATTTCCAAGATTCCAAGACCTTGTCACTAGTGGGTTCATTTCTAGTGTAGCAGACCCTTCCAGGTAAGATTGTAAATCATGACCTTTCAAGACTTTACTACTCACAGGAATGGCGTTAGTGACCTTAATCGTTGACACGCCATTATAATAATTAATTAAAAAAAAAGACTGGTGGAACCAAAATAATAACTGCTTCTATTTTAATCTTTCGAAATTAGACTAGGGATATGAACGGAACCGCGCTAAGATGATGCAGTCCTGCGAGACGGACTTTTTACTTGTATTGAATCATTGTCGGTATTAGGAATGTATTTCTGCTCCTTGTACTTGAGCATCAGGTTCCAGGAAGAGCAGGGTTTATAAATTACTTGCAGTATAAGTTCCACGTGTCAGTTGGTCTCTAGACACCGTCGGGGTAAGACGTGTTAGGTTAGATCAGTGCCGATAGAACCTACATATCTATAGGAGGCTTGTTCATCAACCCTTCACCGGCTCGGCTACCACCTGCCTTCAAAGGATCTGCCGCCGACAATTCCTGCTTCAGCACTTCCTATCAGGGAGTACTTTCGTCATTTAATATATAATTTTAGCAATTTGCTCCGAAGGAAAGTAGCTATTGAGGTTGGACTCATGACGGAATTTTTGAAAAATTTCGTCAAATCTTTATCAATCCTACCTAGTAGACACCGAAAATGACCCCCGTTAAAATTTATATATATATATGTATATATATATATATATATATATATATATATATATATATATATATATATGTGTGTGTCTGTTAACACGAAAGCGGCGAGAGTTTTTGTTTTTTCGTCACGGAACTTGGTATATAGCATTCAATTAGCAAACGATTGAACGAGTTCGTTAACCACCAAAGTCGGTCCACCAGAAGGGGGTGTTTACCCCGAACCCAAAACACTAATTTGACTATGTCAGCCGTAATATGTGTTATATTTCAACGAAACTTTGTATTCGTAGTGGTAATATAGAGAGAAAAGTGAGATATAAAAATGAACTAAATCGGTTCATTAAAAGGGGGGGTTTACTCCGGACCCACAATTCCAATTCGCCACAAGCAGCCGTGATGTTTGGTATATTTCGACGAAACTCGGTATTCGTAGTGGTAATCTACAGTTAAATATGTATTGTAAAAATAAACTAAATCGGTTCATTAGGAGGGGGGGGGGCTTACTCCGGACCCACAATACCAATTCGCCACTACCAGCCGTGATTTTTGGTATATTTCGACGAAACTTGGTATTCGTAGTGGTAATCTACGGTAAATATGTGTTGTAAAAATAAACTAAATCGGTTCATTAGAAGGGGGGGGGGGGGGTTACTCCGGACCCAAATTCCTAATATACTCATACCGGTCGTAATTTCTGCTGTATTGTAACAAAACGCGGTATACTTCGTGGGAAGAAGTGTTGTAAAAATGAGCTGAATCGGTCAATCGGAAAGCGGGGGTTTAATTTGTAATATATTTCAATAGAAAAGCCCGCCAGACGTAGGTTGACAAAGCCGCCGCAAGGAGCGCTTTCTACCACTAGAGTGACTGTATCCTGTTCCTGCGTTAGATCAAAATACGATAATATGAGGTTTTTTGTATTTATTACGTAGTGTAATAGTTACCATGTGTAAACATAACTCTGGAAGCAAATTAATAATTGATCAGTTACTCATTACAAATTTAAAAGAGAACTATTCATGTTTTCATTTTAATTATGTAGGATATTTTAAGCAAATTGTTCTGGAAAGCAGTCAACACTACCCAAATTCTGAGGAAAGTGCTTAGTTATGCAGCTCCTGCGTGACGGACATTTTCTTTTTTATATTTCACCCTTCTATTTATTTATTTATTTTCGCATTAATTTCTCATTTTATGAACATGGAAGTAGTAACTAACAAAGATCCGAAACCCCCTGACATTTTATGAACATGGAAGTAGTAACTAACAAAGATCCGAAACCCCCTGACATTTTATAAACATGGAAGTAGTAACTAACAAAGATCCGAAACCCCCTGACATTTTATGAACAGGGAAGTAGTAACTAACAAAGATCCGAAACCCTCTGACATTTTATGAACATGGAAGTAGTAACTAACAAAGATCCGAAACCCCCTGACATTTTATGAACATGGAAGTAGTAACTAACGAAGACCCGAAACCCCCTGACATTTTATGAACATGGAAGTAGTAACTAACAAAGATCCGTAACCCCCTGACATTTTATGAACATGGAAGTAGTAACTAACAAAGATCCGAAACCCCCTGACATTTTATGAACATGGAAGTAGTAACTAACAAAGATCCGAAACCCCCTGACATTTTATGAACATGGAAGTAGTAACTAACAAAGATCCGAAACCCCCTGACATTTTATGAACATGGAAGTAGTAACTAACAAAGATCCGAAACCCCCTGACATTTTATGAACATGGAAGTAGTAACTAACAAAGATCCGAAACCCCCTGACATTTTATGAACTTGGAAGTAGTAGCTAACAAAGATCCGAAACCCCCTGACATTTTATGAACATGGAAGTAGTAACTAACAAAGATCCGAAACCCCCTGACATTTTATGAACATGGAAGTAGTAACTAACAAAGATCCGAAACCCCCTGACATTTTATGAACATGGAAGTAGTAACTAACAAAGATCCCAAACCCCCTGACATTTTATGAACATGGAAGTAGTAACTAACAAAGATCCGAAACCCCCTGACATTTTATGAACATGGAAGTAGTAACTAACAAAGATCCGAAACCCCCTGACATTTTATGAACATGGAAGTAGTAACTAACAAAGATCCGAAACCCCCTGACATTTTATGAACATGGAAGTAGTAACTAACAAAGATCCGAAACCCCCTGACATTTTATGAACATGGAAGTAGTAACTAACAAAGATCCGAAACCCCCTGACATTTTATGAACATGGAAGTAGTAACTAACAAAGATCCAAAAACCCCTGACATTTTATGAACATGGAAGTAGTAACTAACAAAGACCCGAAACCCCCTGACATTTTATGAACATGGAAGTAGTAACTAACAAAGATCCGAAACCCCCTGACATTTTATGAACATGGAAGTAGTAACTAACAAAGATCCGAAACCCCCTGACATTTTATGAACATGGAAGTAGTAACTAACAAAGACCCGAAACCCCCTGACATTTTATGAACATGGAAGTAGTAACTAACAAAGACCCGAAACCCCCTGACATTTTATGAACATGGAAGTAGTAACTAACAAAGATCCGAAACCCCCTGACATTTTATGAACATGGAAGTAGTAACTAACAAAGATCCGAAACCCCCTGACATTTTATGAACATGGAAGTAGTAACTAACAAAGATCCGAAACCCCCTGACATTTTATGAACATGGAAGTAGTAACTAACAAAGATCCGAAACCCTCTGACATTTTATGAACATGGAAGTAGTAACTAACAAAGATCCGAAACCCTCTGACATTTTATGAACATGGAAGTAGTAACTAACAAAGATCCGAAACCCCCTGACATTTTATGAACATGGAAGTAGTAACTAACAAAGATCCGAAACCCCCTGACATTTTATGAACATGAAAGTAGTAACTAACAAAGATCCGAAACCCTCTGACATTTTATGAACATGGAAGTAGTAACTAACAAAGATCCGAAACCCCCTGACATTTTATGAACATGGAAGTAGTAACTAACAAAGATCCGAAACCCCCCGACATTTTATGAACATGGAAGTAGTAACTAAAAAAGATCCGAAACCCCCTGACATTTTATGAACATGGAAGTAGTAACTAACAAAGATCCGAAACCCCCTGACATTTTATGAACATGGAAGTAGTAACTAACAAAGTTCCGAAACCCCCTGACATTTTATGAACATGGAAGTAGTAACTAACAAAGATCCGAAACCCCCTGACATTTTATGAACATGGAAGTAGTAACTAACAAAGATCCGAAACCCCCTGACATTTTTTCATTATTTCATTCTTCCAAAAAATGGTGTAAAAAATTTATTTTAGTATCAATAAGCGATCCAACCGGTCAAGTTACATTCAACAGTTTTAGCCCATTCAAAGTTTGCCAATTCTTTAAGAGTTATGCGCCAAAGTCTAGAGTAAAATTTTTAAGAAGTGGTACAGTATTATTAGAAATCGAGGACGCCAAGGAATTTTTGAATTTAGGCAATTTGAAGACTTATGAAAATTTTACATTAGTTTTTGCTGCACATCGATTTTTGAACTATCACGCGGAATTATAAATAGTTTTGAACTAGCTAATTCTTCAGAACAAGAAATTCTTTCTGAGCTTTCAGAACAAGGAGTCGTCAAAGTTAAAAGAATTATGAAAAATATCAGAGGAAGTAAAAAGCCAACTAACTCATTTATATTGACCTTTGAAAAGTGCACTTTACCCGAGTATATCACTCTCGATTTTCTCAGAGTCAAAGTTCTGCTTTTCGAACCATCGCCTATTCAATGTTTCAATTGTTACAAGTACCGCCACTTTGCCAGTAGATGTGATTTAAAAATTTGTGGAAAATGTGGAAATCAATCACACGGTGAAAATTATGTCTGTGAAAGTTTGAAATGCGTGAACTGTGGGGATACAAGCCATCCCGCTTGGTCAAGAAATTGTCCAGTTTACAAAAAAGTCCGACTCGCAGGAACTGCGTCATCTTAGCGCGGTTCCATTCATATCCCTAGTGTTATTTTGTAGACTTAGAATAGAAACAGTTATTACTTTGTTTGCATCATTCCTAATGTAAACAAATATGAAAAAAAAAAAACATGACTTTCGGCTAGGGATGAAACTATCCTAAGCAGAAATTACTCTTTCTGCCGTCCCAAGTTTCGGTCTACGAAGACTCTTCTACGAATATATTTCTAATTTACTTAACTTGCAGTGCAAACATATCCATTTTACTTTTAAATGAAATTAAACAAAATAAAATTGTACATGAAAATGAGAAAGTAGTGTTATTTTTTATTGAACTACGGCCACATTCAACCACAAAATATAATTATATTTCTAGTATAGAATTTGGCTGCATGACTTCCTACAGGTAAAGGTAACTGTCAGCTGTCCTAGAATGCTTGATGAGAACAATGAATCTTGATTTATGAAGTGCAATAACAGCCTACCTGAACCGGCCTACTATCTCGACCCGGACTGACTCTACACAGAGAATATTTACGTTTTCAGTTCTGTTACAGGTTCAAAGAATTTGTATTTATTCCCCTGTTTTATTGAGAAATACATCCTCCTCCTAGAAGCAATAACAAAATAACAAGAAATAAAAACAGACAAAAAGAACCGTATAAATTACCGAAATCAATTATCGTTTATCAAACTTCTAAGTTATATGTACTTATTTCTCCGTTTGACATCGCCTAATCAAAACTTTCTTCAGAACCTGTTTTCCAGAGCATTTAGTAAGCTTTCGAATGGAAACCATCCGTTTACCAAGATTCTCAACGGTTTTCGAGATACTAACGAAAGTATAAAAGGTTACCAAAACTTTTCTTGTCTGTTAATAAAATATTTTATTTTATACAAAGTTCCCAAAACAAAGGGACCAAGAACAAGTATTCAAGTTTAAGTAGAATCCCCTTCCCACTTATGGCCTTATAGGATAGAAAGCCTAATAAAGCCTATCTAGTCGATACAAGTCTTCACGATCGACTAGATTCCCCTGCCTAATAAAGCCTATATAGAATAATACGGCTAATAAAGCCTATCTAATTGATACAGAAGGACAAGGGACAAGTCTTCCCATTTCATAAAAAAATAAAAAGCAATAAAAAACCAAGGAAAAGAGACAAAAATTACAAAAAGAACGACAAAAACCCGTTCATAAGAACAAAACAGACGTATTTGAAGTTTTAAGCATTTATTTCTCCGATTGACATAACCTAATCAAAAATAGTTTTAGAATCATTTTTGTAGAGAATTTAGTAAGCTTTCATATAGTTTTAATCCACTTACCACGATTTCCCAACCGTGTTCGAGATATTAATGAAAGTATACGAAGTTTCCAAAACTTTTCATATCTGTTCATAAAATATTTTATTCTAACCCTTCCTTAACTCCAAACGTAACATAACTTTCAACATATTAGTTTTAATGAAAGTAGAACATGCAGATAATGTTTCAACTGAATCCCGTTATTCTAAGTACCCAAACCAAAAACGGTATTCAAAAACTATTTTTCCAATTTTCTCGACAACGGTTAAAGCTATCGCCTTGAAAATGGTTTCATTCGTTTTTCTAGCCCAAGAAGCCTATAAAACGAGTACTTACAAGCTTATGAACTCAAAAACGTAAGCGTTACGATTTTTTCTGCGCGAATTTCGCCCCAAACGCCATCTTCCAGTGGGCGGATTTTGCTGGTTAACGAACTTGACCTTTCAAATTGGACGACAGATTTTTGTACCAAATTTCATCAAAATCGGACCATTCGTCTTCTATTTAGAGAGCGAACAGACAATATATATATATATATATATATATATATATATATATATATATATATATATATATATATATATATATATATATATAAATAAATAAATAAATATATACATATATATATATATATATACAAATTTGAACCACCGTTATTTTCGGTTTCTAGGGGTTCTGAAACGCAAAATTTTCTAGTCGGCACTTCCGGATTGTTTCATTGTATCAACCTTATAAGCGGGGTTCCTCCCTATGGGGGAGGGAGGAACCGCGCTAAAAGAAAAATATATCGAAAAAATCAGAAATGAAGACCGAGTGACCTGTAAACAAGCCGAACAAATACTAAATAATAGACGTATTCCTAATAACAGTCCACCAAATATAACCTACTCTCACGCGACTACAAGTAAAAATCAGTTCGAATCTCTCTCAGAACAAGTTAAAAAACTAACGGAAGTAGTTAATGCACTGTTTTGCAAAATTAGTACTCTTGAGTTAAATCGAACTGTATCTAATAACGATAAATTAAATACTATAATACATAACGAAAAAGAAATTCACGAGACAAGCCAACAGAACATTTCAAAAACAACAAAAAGTAACAAACAGTATCAAGCACTTTCAACATCACATCAAACAGATTCAGAAAAATCAGTCGTAGATTTAAGAAAAGAAAAAAACGGCGGAAAAATTGAAACCCCAAATGATTTAGAAAATAGCACTGCAGAAAACCCTTTGTCTCGATCATCCTCTACATCTAAAACAGACCCAATTTCAGATATAAATAATAGCAATCCCAACCTGCCTCCAAAAACAAGAAATCGTAAAAAGAATATAACTTAAATAAATTATCAAATACTATTAGGTATAATAAAAATCATTATTATTATTGTAATTTATTATTAAAATGAATACATTTTTATAATATTAGCACTATTAGTTCCATACAATTTATTCAATTTTTACTTTTTTATCACTAATGAATACAAATTCCAACTCATCATTTATTATTCAGTTTAATATAAAGGAGTCGTGTAATAGCTTTCGAGTGAGACACAGCGTTCCTTAAAAACTCTCGTTTTTATCAGAGCAAAGTGGTGGTCAGTGGTCACATTTTCTTACGAAAATTGGCACACTGATGGACATAGTTTCAGTGCACACTTCAGCGAAATATCGCTCACCCAGACATCGTAGTTTACCTACAATGTGTAAGTGAAGTTACAAACATTTATAGATTATCCAGCCCTCGCTGCTAGTAGGCCTAGTGGTGGGGGGCTTGCATGTAGCTTCCCGCTCCTGGTGCATAGGAGCCCCTGCAGAGTGGGAGATACTTTTCCCAGCAACACTCTCTATAGACAGTCAGCTGGCAGGCAGCCTCCTTGGCTCAGTTACTCCGTAGTCGACTCTCGGCTGAAGATCAGTGGTTCGATCCCACATTTTTCACAATTTTTTTTTTTTACATTTTTTCTTTCTAAAATGTCTACGACAATGGACAGTGAGCAACAGTACACTTTCTTGGAATCTACCTCTACTCAAGACGGCGAAAATTTTACTCAGGGAAGACGTAAACTCTCAAATTAATAAAAATCTCCTTTCAGTAGCAAAAACAGACCAGAAGCCGCCTAACATCTACGTCAGAAACATTAAAAATTACAAAAACCTCTTATTATAGTATTATTATTATAAAACCAATTATTAAAAGTTTAAACCAGATGGAAGCCGATTATCACTGCTATCAATTGCCAGAGGAAAAAGCATACAGAGTCGTGATTCGCAATTTACATCATACCACACCTCCTGAAGACATCGCAAATGCTTTGAAGGATCTTGGCTATAACGTTAAAAGAATAATTAATATTCGCCACCCGACAACGAAAGCACAACTTCCTCTCTTTTTCGTGGATCTGGAAAAGGCCGAAAAAAGCAGGGAAATATTTAAAGAACAATATCTTCTCTACACCAAGATATCAGTGGAAGAGCCCCGCCGTCGACGCGAATTAACTCAATATCACAAATGCCAAGAATATAACCATACCAAAAGCTACTGCAACCACGCACCTAAGTGCGTTAAATGTGGCGAGCAGCACAAGCCTGAAGACTGCGCTAAACCCAAAGACGCACCTGCAACCTGCGCCAACTGTGGCGACAATCATCCAGCTAACTACAAAGGATGCGATGTCTACAAGGCCCTCAGAACTCTTAGGACTCAACGGCAGAGGACGAGCAGCGCAACCCGTCTGACCAACGTACAGGCTTCTGCCATCAAAGATGCCACACATACTCAGCCTCAGCAGCCATCCACATCAGCAACTTCACCTCGGAGGCCAAATGTCTCGTATGCCTCTCTTCTCTCCTCTAGGCAAAAGAATGTGCTGGTAAGTCCTCAACCCAATCCAATGCCAGCACAAAAACCACCAACCACCCCAACCCCAGCACAAAACCTCACACCTCCTTCCCAAACCTCCCAGAAGAATATCCCATCAGTTTCCTCTCCTAAGCCTATTAATGCTCCTCCTGTTCCTCCCACTCCTACACCCCAAGATCCCTTCAACCTGTTTTCCTCGTTCCTAAATAAGTTGGAAACATTACTAACTCCTCTTATCTCCCTTATGACCTCCCTAATATCCGACATTCTTCCGAAACTTCTTAAATGACTTCCTTTAATCCCAATTCCCTCACCATAATCCTATGGAATGCTAACGGACTTATCTCACGACGACTCGAGCTTGAACTCCTACTTACAGAAAGAAAAATCGACATCGCACTGATTACAGAAACACACCTACTTACCACAAACTACTTCTAAATCCCAGGCTATGTGTGCTACAGGGCAGATCATCCCTCCGATTCCCGGCATGGAGCAGCAGTAATGGTGAAAAGTCCTTTGGCTCACTTTTCGCACTCCACTCTCTCGACAGACAGCATGCAGGTAAGTTCAATTTCCCTTTCCCTTTCATCCTACAATATAATTGTTTCTGCGGCGTATTTCTCTCCAAATTTTACCATTTACCAACCTGAATTCCTCACTCTATTCCAATCCTTTGGTCCTCACTTTCTCATAGGGGCTGATTTCAATGCGAAACATCCCAGATGGGGAAGCCGTCTTACCAATCCTCGTGGCAGAATTCTTTATGACATTCTTCAATCCCAAATCACTTCTGGCCTACGAGGAATATCATACTCGGTTCAGTCACTGCTTGAACTCACATCCGATCACTCAGCCATCCTACTCGTCCTGAATACCCCTCCTCTACCACGCTCCAGCAATCCCACTCTCACACCAGGGCCTATGAACTGGGAGTTGTTTCGTCAACAACTCTCACAACTCATAGATCTCAATGTTCCCTTGAAAACTTCATCCGACGTGGATGAGGCTGTTTTGATGTTCACAAAAGCCATACAAGACAGTGCTCTGAGCTCAAGCAGGCCAAGAACTCGTCTCCCTTTTCACCCTAAGCCTCAACTCCCAGACCAAATCCTTAATCTCATGTCAGCTAAACGCCAAGCAAGGGCTCGCTGGCAGAGGTCTCGTTACCCATCCGACCACACTTCCTTCAATCGACTTACTCGCCTCCTAAAAAAAGCCTTATCCGAATTCCGATCTGAATCCTTTAATGACTACCTCCAGTCACTCACCACCGAAGACAACTCTCTCTGGCACGCCACCCGTAAAATCCTAAAATTCCATTCCGTTCCTCAACCTCTTCAACGCAGCGACGGAACTTGGGCTAGAAGTGATGAAGATAAAGCCGAACTATTCGCTTCCCATCTGGAATCTACTTTTTCCCCTCATCCAGAAACCAGCTCCTCCCAAGACCTAGAAATACAAGATTACCTGAATACCCCTCTTCCACTCTCCCTTCCTCCTAAAGCATTCCATACTGCAGAAGTTAAATACATTATCAGACACCTCCCAAGAAAATCTCCCGGTTATGACCTTATAACAGCCCTAATCCTAAAAAATCTACCTCACAAAGCAATTATTTTTCTCGCCTACATATTCAATTCAATCCTACGTACTACCCACTTCCCAAATCCATGGAAACATTCGATAATAATTCTTATACCTAAACCTCAGAAATCTCCCAAGAATCCATCTTCCTATCGCCCTATCAGTTTGCTCCCAATTATATCCAAGATATTTGAAAAACTTCTCCTCAAAAGAATTCTGTCCACGATCCCTCCAAATTCCTTACCAGATCACCAGTTTGGTTTTCGTCCTCAGCATTCAACCATCCAACAATGCTTCAGCGTTGTTGACACCATATCCCACGCGCTTGAAAGTAGAAACTACTGCACGAGTGCCTTTCTCGTCGTCGCCCAAGCGTTCGATCGTGTTTGGCACCCGGGGTTGTTATACAAAGTAAAGCGCATACTTCCTCACACATATTTCCTAATCCTGCAATCCTATCTATCTAACCGCTCCTTCCAAGTAAGATCCGGTTCCGCAGTGTCTAGTTCCCATCCCATTTCCTCCGGAGTACCACAGGGAAGTATTCTTGGTCCTCTCCTCTACCTTTTATACACCGCAGACATCCCTACCCACCCCAGCACCCACTTAACTACCTATGCTGATGATACAGCCATATTTTCCTCCTCTCCTGACCCCGTAACTGCTTCCTGTTATCTAAAAGAACATCTGGAATCTGTCGAGCACTGGTGCAACAAGTGTAAAATAAAGGTGAATCCTGAGAAATGCTGCCAAATCACATTCACCCTCAATAAGAGAACCTGCCCTCCAGTCATCATATTCAACCACGAACTCCCCATATCCAACGAAGTGCGCTACCTGGGATTATTACTGGACAGTAGACTCACTTGGAATCCACACACCCGACTGAAAAGACAGGAACTGAACAGGAGATACGGACTCTTACGACGACTACTGGGACCTTCATCAAAACTGACAATACACAACAAACTCATTGTTTACAAAACCATAATCCGACCTATTTGGACTTACGGACTTGAACTCTGGGGAACAACTAAAACTTCATATATACAGAGAATACAGGCATTCCAATCCAAAGTCCTCCGCAAAATAGTTAATGCTCCTTTCTATGTTTCCAATAAAACCCTTCATAGTGACCTCAACATCCCTTTCGTTCAAGAACTAGCAAAATCCCGCTTCCTAACGTTTCATTCCAAACTGTCCTTCCATCCCAATCCCAGAGCATAAACACGTTCCTCCCAAACTCACCCCAAAAATCCGCCTAGAAGGCTCAAGAGACATTGGCCTCGTGATCAATTAACTGAATAAGGACAAAACATTATTCTAAGTAGGAAGTGCCAGTATTGATTGGCTCCTTCCAAAAGTGTTATTATTATTTTTATTATTATTTCCTTTTCATTGTTTTTGTTTGTTTTGTTTTTTATGTGCTTTTTCTTTCTTTTTTTTTTATTTTAATTTTTATTTATTTGCTTATTTGTTTTTTTATTTATTTTGTATTTCAACTCAATTCTGTATATAATCATTATTTTTATCTGAGAGCAAACTTAACTTATGTACTCTCCAAATGTACAGATGTTAAATAAACGTATTACTAAAAAAAAAAAAAAAAAAAAAAAAAAAAAAAAAAAAAAAAAAAGTTTAATATAAACGGAACCTTGCTACACAAGGCAGATTTACAATGTCTAATTAAAGATACAAATGCTGCTATTATATGCCTACAGGAAACACATCTTAAACCCACTAATAGTTTTCATTTGAATAATTATAAAACCTTCAGGAAAGACTTCACCCTTGGTCGCCGAGCCTGTGGAGGCGTAGGGATTTTTGTTCAAGAAAATTTTCCAGTTCTACCAATTTCAAAAGTTTCAGACCTCCAAATTATAGCTATTAATGTTTTTCGGCCTTTTAGCTTTACCTTATGTAATATTTATCTTCCCCCAGGTAAACCATTTACTATCAAAGACCTCAGAATTGTTTTAAAACAACTCTCTGGACCTGTTCTATTTCTTGGTGATTTTAATTCCCATTCTAGTTGGTGGAGTAACGCCAACACTGACCATAGAGGAAATATCGTTGAACAATTCACAATGAAAACAATTTAATAATTTTAAACGATTTATCCCCCACTTACATTTGCACACGTACTAGGAATTTATCTTCCATAGATCTAAGTCTTGCCGCGTCAAGCATAGCAACTAGACTAACGTGGCAGGTCCTTGAGGACTCTTATGGAAGCGACCATCTTCCAATAACAATAAATTGCAGTCAGAAACATTCCTTACCTACCAAACTGGAAAGATGGAAATTAAATGAAGCTGATTGGCTTAAATTTGAAAATTTAGCACAAATTACAGAAGCTGATTTAACAATGAATATTAATGATATTATTCAAATTATTAATAGTATAATCCTTGAGGCAGCCTCGGAAGCCATTCCCCAACCACGGTACCGTACCTTGGTGATGACCCTAACTAGACGAGCAGGTGTTGGGGCTTGCGTGCTTTGAGGAACCTTGGTGCTATGTCAGCTCAGGTTCAACCATGCTGAACAGGACCTAGGGGAGAAGCCAGACTAAAGTGGTACCAGGGGTGGTGGTGGAGTTTTTTTTTTTTTTTTTTTTTTTTTTTTTCCAGGAACACCCAATCCTATGGTTGCGGCAGCCTACGCTGAGAGGATGGATGGCACAGGGTGGATAAATATGATGTGCAGATAGTAGGTAACCCCTTGGGGCACCGGGCGACCCCCCATTGTAAGTAGCCTTCCTGTAGCATGCGGGGCTCTGCTGCGGGCGACTGTCTTATCCCTAGCTTCTCGTGGGAACTTAATGTCCAAAAATAATTTAAACCCTAATATCTTACCTTCCTCGGTAGCTTCGGCGACCTTGGAGCCTTTGAATGCACCTGTCGAGGATCCTTCGGGAGTCCTCGAGAATCCTTTGACCCCGGCCACCGATACCGAGTCCCTTTCGGAACTGGTTAGGGAGGTTGGCGATCTGGTTATGGGATCCCCCTTGCCAGGCACTTCTCAAGACGATCTACCCTTTAAGACCGTCAAGAAGAAACTCACTGGTGTCCAAAGGAAAAAGCTGAAGAAGAGCTTCATTGCAGCGACTGAAGCCGAATCCGAGGGCAGTGGTGGCAAACGGAGGAATGAGGATGGATCCAACACCCCTTCTCCGGTGATCAAGAAGAAGCAGAAGGTGATGCCAAAGCCGACGAGTTACGCCAGCGTTGCATCTAACTTCAAGCTGGCGCTTGTTCCTTCCGGCTATCCTGAGTGTGGCTTTACAACAGAGCACAACAGGTGTGTTGATGACGTCGTCATGAAGTTGGTGGACGAGCACTATAAAGTCCATGGGAGGGACTTTATAATTACATGTGATGGGAGCTACATGGATGGTGGCGCCATCATTGTGAATTGCCTGGATGAAAACACCAAAAAGTGGCTAGCAAAAGACATTGATGGTGTGAAACTCGGGGAGCACACGATCAAGGCAGTGGAGCTGGCGGACCTTATCCCTATGGCTCGGAATTGTCGTGCCTGGAGTGAAGACTGAGGCACGGGAGATTCTCAGGCGTTTTGGGGACCAAAATTTCCTTCCAACTAACGGCTGGATTGTCCTGGAGCAGCAGGAGAGAGACACCGGGCACTTCGTCACCCTGAAGATGCCAGAGACGGACCTCAAAGAGATTCTGGAGAGGAAGGACGAGCGTCTGAATTATGGCATTCGGAGGCTCAAGGTGTTTCCTCTGCAGAAGAAGAAGAAGGAGATAGATGAGGCTTCTTCTCGAACTGAGGGTGAGGTGGCGGCCATGGAGGCGGAAGTGGCTGTCGTATCTGAGCCCGAAGGAAAGCCGAAATCGTCTGTGGAAGGAGATCGGGACCGTGTGGCGGAACACATGGAAGGACGGTCAGTTTCCGGGCTAGGGGAGGTGGGTCTTGACCCTCCCTCTTCGCAGACTGGAAGCGAGCTGACCCGAGCTCTTCGTGGGAAGCCCGCGGAGCCGGATGACCTTACATAGACGATGATAAGGCTGCTGCAAGTCAATCTGCATCACTGTAGGGCGGCTACGGCTCTGCTGGAACAGTATGCTAGAGGTAAGGGTATAGATGTAATTTTAATACAAGAACCTTATCTGTTCAAAGGTCAGGCACGGGGTCTGGGATGGAAAGGTTATAAATGTGTAACATGCCATGAGCGGAATCCCAGGTCCTGTATCCTGTTCAAATCTGGTCTTAGCGTTTTTCCTTTATGGCAATTTTGTTGCAGAGACCTGTGTGTAGCGAAGATTACCGCTCGTGAGGGAGATGGCCTGAGAGAGGTGGTGGTGGCCTCAGCCTATCTCCCATACGAGCGGTGCAACCCCCCAGGAGCTGAGTTGCGCCTAGTTGTGGACTACTGCAGGGAGAGGGACTTGCAGTGCCTGATTGGCTGTGATGCCAATGCCCATCACACGGTCTGGGGTAGCACTAACTGCAACCAAAGAGGTGAGTCATTACTTTATTATGTCTTAAATAATGATCTGGATGTCGTTAATAGGGGCAGCAAGCCTACCTTTGTTATTAGGACAAGAAGAGAGGTCATTGATATTACCCTTGTCTCGAGGCGATTACTACCTGTGGTCAAGAACTGGAGGGTGGAAGATGAAGTTTCGGGTTCTGACCACAGGTATATTACGTACTGTATAGAGGCAGCAGGCCCCGCAGCGCGCGTTATCAGAAACCCGAGACTCACAGAGTGGTCCCGGTTCAACGAAATCCTTTCGGGAAGGATGGACGATTGTCCACGGAGAGCACATACTGGCATCGATGTAGAAGCCATAAATGATCACATTACCGAGGCCATTAAGGTGGCTTTTGAAGGTAGCTGTGCTGGGAAAACTGTAGTGACCAACAGCAGTTCCTCCTGGTGGAATGGGAACCTGTCCAGACTCAGGAGTGAAGCAAGGAAGCTCTTTAACAGAGCTAAACGCAGAGGCACCTGGGAGGAATACAGGAAGAAATTGTCACAGTACAACACAGCTGTGAGGAAAGCTAAGAGAGAGTCATGGAGGAAATTCTGCACAGAAGTGAATAGTGTAACGGAATACTCAAGACTCCATAAGGTTTTAGCCAACAGCCCCACTAAACTTATTGGGACTGTTAAGAAGGCTGAAGGCTATACGGAATCGGTGGAAGAAACCATGAACTATATCCTCGCTACTCATTTTCCAACTAGCGAGGAGGCTAACTTATTTGAAGGAGATGTCTATCCTATCAGACGAGGTAATCCGGAGGCATGGAGGCATGCGAGGGAAATTGTCAAGGCAGCGCACGTCAGATGGGCCATTGGAACGTTCAAACCATATAAATCGCCGGGCCTAGACGGCATATATCCAGCATTTCTGCAACATGGGGTAGATATACTCTTGCCAACGCTCCTACAACTCTTCAGGAGTAGTTTGGTTATGGGACATATTCCACGGACCTGGAGAGTGGCCAAACTCTGCTTCATTCCCAAACAAGGCAGAGCTTCACACCTGTATGCCAAGGACTACAGGCCGATTTGTCTATCGTCCTTCCTACTGAAGACACTGGAGAAGATCATAGACAGGCATATAAGAGACACTGCGTTAAGACGGAACCCCCTTAACGAACAACAGTATGCGTACCAGTCTGGCAAGTCATGTGAATTGGCTCTCCACCATCTAGTGTGCAGACTGGAGCGAGCACTACAGTACAAGGAAATTGCTCTTTGCGCATTTCTTGATGTGGAGGGGGCCTTCGACTGCACCCCTATTAGGGCAGTTGAAGAAGCCATGATCGAGAAAGATGTCGAAGAATTCGTCACATATTGGACGGTCAATCTTCTGAAGAACCGCATCATTAGGCTGACGGAGGGGACCTACAGTAAGAGTATTGTACCTAGGACAGGATGTCCCCACGGGGGTGTCCTGTCACCCCTCCTGTGGTGTCTAGTGGTGGATACACTGCTGACGAGGCTGAAGAATCAGGGCTTCTCAGCACAGGCATATGCAGATGATCTGGTAATTACGGTGGTTGGTAAGGTGCAATCAACTGTGAGTGAACTGCTGGACACGGCACTTCGGTGGACGGCACTTCGGTGGACAAGTGGTGCCAGGAGAAGAACCTTAGGATTAATCCACAGAAAATTACAGTGGTGCCTTTTACTTTGAAGAGGAAACTGGATGGACTGGGCACCCCGAGCCTGTCAGGCCATAACTTAAGCTTTTCCAAGACAGTTAAGTACTTGGGTGTTACCCTAGACTCAAGGCTTAACTGGCAGGAGCATATCCGCAAGATAGCAGGTAGAGCCACAAAAACCTTGTGGGCCTGCCGGAGGGTAGTGGGGAATAATTGGGGCATTACGCCTAAAGGTATGCACTGGATTTACACAATGATTGTGAGGCCTATCATCACTTACAGTGCAGTAGTGTGGTGGCATCGATGCGGCACTGACAGTGTTAAGAAGACTCTGTGCTCCCCACAAAGGCTGGCTTGCCTGATGATTACGGGAGCAATGGGCTCTACACCGACAGGAGCTATGGAGATTCTACTTGACCTTAAACCAGTAGAGATATATATCGAAGAGATAGCTAGATGCTCAGCGTACAGATTCGCTATTTACCATTTCCGGGGTATGGAATACTAACAGTTTAGAACTTCGAATAGTTTTAGGCAAATAAAACGCTATTACAACTTAAATTAAATATTTGTTATGAACTAAGTGATCTTATTTAATTTATTTTTAAGGGTTTTAAGACACATTTTTACATTCAAATCAAAATGTCGGAGGGGGGATGCAGACCCCTCAGCCCCCTCCCCCTTATATACGCCCATGCTTCTGACTTATAGATAACGGGTTATCTCTAGGTTATCTGTTTCTTGGCACTGGCTGGAGCGCCCCAGTGTCAAGAAAAATTAAACTTTGATTACTTAACAATTTATGTATAAAATATAGTATGACGGAAACCGTGCTATAATACACTGCAAAAAATTATGTATTAGCGTTAATTTTGCTGATACATTATTTAACGCAATTAAATAACTACTTTTCTGCCGTGACGAAGCACGGGTATTCGGCTAGTGGGTTATAAATCCTCTTCGATCCCGTCTATAATTAAAACTACAAATAAAGTTATAACTGAACCACTCGAAATGGCAAATTGTCTTGCTGAACATTTTCACAATAATTCTTCCAATTTAAATTATACCCCTGAATTCTTAACATATAAACATACTATTGAAGCCTTACCACTACATATTTCTTATAACTCTCTAAAGACCCTTAATATCCCATTCACCTTTCAAGAATTTGAAATAGCACTGAAATCTAGAAAAGACACTTCTCCAGGACCCGACAACATATGCATTTCAATGTACAAACATTTAAGTCCTATCAATAAAACATTCTTACTCAAAATTCTTAATAAAATATTCAAGTCAGGTTTATTTCCAGACTTGTGGAGAAAAGCTGTTATTGCCCCTATTCCAAAAAAATAGAAACCTTCCCACCAAGTAACTAGCTATAGACCTATTTCTCTGAACTGTTCACTCAGTAAATTGCTGGAGAATTTAGTTATGAACCGCTTAGAATGGTATCTTGAAAAAGAAGGTATAATAGATGAATGGCAGAGTGGATTCCGGAAGGGTCGTAGTACGCGGGTCAATCTCGTAGCCATCGAAACTGCTGTCATAAAGGCATTCCGCGAAAAAAAGAAAGTATTAGCAGTTTTATTGATATCGAGTGCGCATTCGATAGAGTGTGGAGAAGATCGGTTTTAAATACTTTAAATGAATAGGGGATAGACGGGAATATGTTGAAGTTTTTCGAGAACTTCCTCAATTCAAGGACTTTTCAGGTTAGGATTGGCTCAATATACTCTGATGAGTTTAGTCAGGAAAATGGTGTGATACAGGGAGGCGTCTCCAGTGCAAAATTATTTTTGTTAGCAATGCATGGCTTAAGAAGAGAAATTTCTAGGGAGATACAAATTATGTTATTTGCTGATGACGTAATAATTTATTCCGTAGGTGAAAATATAGATTATCTATATAAATGTATGCAGGAGGCTCTAAACAAAATCAATCTGTGGATGAAAAATCATGGGTTCAAAATATCTGCTCAAAAATCTAAAAGTATTCTTTTTAATATACGAACACCGAACACTATAAGATACCTCATCTTGGATGGAATAGATTTAGAAACAGCTGATTCCATAAAATATTTAGGTTTAACTATAGATAAACATCTCACTTGGTTGCCTCATATTAAAGCCCTCAAGAATAATTGTAATAGATCCCTAAACCTGCTTAGATTACTGAGTAACACTCACTGGGGAGGTGATCGAACAAGTATGTTGATGCTATACCGGTCACTGATCAGATCTAAGCTGGATTATGGATGTATGGCGTATGGGTCAGCGAGCCCTCGTATTCTTCAGATGCTTGATCCCGTACACCATTCTGGCATAAGAATAGCCACGGGGGCCTTTCGCTTCAGTCCAGCCCCAAGTCTGCTAGTAGATGCCGGAGAACTGCCTCTCAAGTACAGGAGAGAAATTCTAACTACGAAATATTATCTATCTGTCAAATCTCAACCTCATCATCCTATTAATAACATCTTTTTGGAAACTAACTGGGAGAACTATTTCATTGCCTATAAAACACCCTTCCCCGCTAGAGCTGAATTGTTTCTATTAAAATTAAATTTAAACTATGAAAACATTTTAACCTCTTCACCACTTCAAATTCCACCTTGGACTCTCATACCACCGCTTGTTAATCTAACATTAACTAAACATATAAAAAAAGAAACTCCACCATATTTGTACTCTGTAGAGTTAAATAAAATTAAAGCAAGTATGCCTCCTTCCACGTACATATACACAGATGGGTCGAAAAGTGCTGAAGGTGTGGGAGCTGCCGCCCTCTGCGAAGGACGAAAATACTTGTTTTCTCTATCTCCTCATTGTTCTAGTTATTCCGCCGAACTATTAGCAATTAAAAAAGCATTAAATATTATTCCACCTAGCCATTCTAATGTCGTTATTTGTACTGATTCATTATCATCTATAATTAGTTTCCAGAATATTTACACCCATGATAGTATGATTTCTGACATTCTATACAGTATTAAGGAATTGAATAAAAATAGGTTCGAAATTAATTTCTTCTGGATCCCTGGTCATTGTGACATTAAAGAAAATACAGTAGTTGATGAGCTAGCAAAAAACCCTTCTATAAGCGGTTTTAAATTCTCAGGTATCCCACTCGGAGACATTAATTCTATAGTTAAGTCTGAAACAATAAAGATTTGGCAAAGGGAGTGGATTAGTATGGAATTGGGAGATAAACTCCGGGAGATTAAAGATGAAGTGTGTAAGTGGGCTATTTCGGAGCGGGATAATAGGAGGGAATCAGTAATCCTCTCAAGATTACGGATAGGCCACACTAGACTGATGCACGGCTATCTCATGGAGAGGGGGGAGCCTCCGGAGTGCGAGGTTTGTGGCGTGCCCCTCACTGTAAAGCATATCCTGACGGAATGTAGGGCATATGAAGACTAGCGAGTTCGACTGAGTCTCCCGATACATCTTAGAGAGCTGCTAGGGAATAATTCAGTTCATCTTTCTAATATTTTTTCTTTCCTTGCTAAAACCAATTTAAAAAACAAAATTTAGCGCTGGCTTTAGCGATTCTTCATTGTAAATTAAAATATTTTCCAATTATCACCTATTATGGCCTCTAGAATATATTTCGACAAAAATTTCATCTAAACTCATTTAACAGCAAACGTAAAACATATTAGTCTCTTATATGTATAACAATCATTAATTGATATAATTTAAATTATTAAGACGTTTACTAACTAAAATTTCGTTACAATTACTTTTTTTACCGTTGGTGGCGTTCAGAACGGAGGTGGGGCGCGTGGGTCGGCGGGAGCGATGGGCTTGGTTAGGGTTGAGGACGAGCCCCCCCCCCATGCGGTCTGTGAAGGTTTGGTTGCCCTGGCACCAGCAAGCACCCCTTCTATCATAGACCTGGCAGTCAGTCACCAGATGCGGGCCACTAAGGTAGAACTGGCACGGGGGACTCTACTCGACCTTGGCTGGGTCCGCCTCCCGCTGGCCGTCGGGCTCTGTCTCTGCTTTCGATGCTACCAACGGACCGGCCAAGAAGCATAAATGACCCAATAGTGGTTGAATGGCCTTTAAACACCAAGGGGAAAAAAGAATCCACGTTTATAGACAAATATTCATCTATGCGCGGTCTCACACACCAAAGCACGCGCATAACCATACACACACATACACCAGCACGCACACGATCTCACAAACCCAGATTCAAGCAAGTGTCAATAATTAACCCACGAGCATAAAACACAAGATCAGCTAGGTTCACTCCTTTCCCCTTCAGACCATGGACTAGTCAACTGAATAATTAATTATTCTTATGTTTTTAGATTTAATATATAAGTTCCATTTTCCCTGTGAAGTTGAATAGTTCTGTTACATTATCAGTACCATCTCCGAGGATTTCCTGTGAAGTTGAATAGTTCTGTTACATTATCAGTACCATCTCCGAGGATTTCATCAATAATCTCTGATAACTTGGATTCTTATGTTTTTAGATTTGATTTATAAGTTCCATTTTCCCTGTGAAGTTGATTAGTTCTGTTACATTATCAGTACCATCTCCGAGGATTTTGTCATTAATCTCTGATAACTTGGATTCTTCTCTACTTGACTCAAATATTCGGCTTTGTGTTAGTAAATGTTGTTTAATCACCGTAATCGTTACATGGTTCACTGATCGGTAGAAGGTTCATTAGAAAGTAGTAATGAACATGTGTGACCTATGCCTAATCCAGTTCGTAATCGAGGCAACTTTCTGCTTCCTATTAAAGTCTGCTCCGATACATCATAACTTAGATTGCAATGTACAGTTTGAGCGTCTCTTGGAAGATCTAAAGACAGTTCTCCTGCATCCACGGAGAGCCTGGATCTCGTTGCTAGTCTCATCGTCAATCCTATCAAGTATTTCAATCTTTTACACCCCCCCCCTGATATCAGTAGACATTTATATTTTTTCTGTAATAGTGGTTTCAATAATGTTTAGTTTTTGATAATTCTTTAAAAAAATCTAAAAAAAAAAAAAATGTCCTTTGTAGTTTTAGCGCGGTTCCTCCCTATCTCCATAGGGAGAACCCACTTATGAGGTTGACCTCACGACGCAATCCGGAAGTGACGACTAGAAACTTTCACGTTTCAGACCCAATAGATCACGAAAATATAGGTGGCTCAAATTTGTATATATATATATATATATATATATATATATATATATATATATACTTACCTGTTCGATCTGTAGCAAGCTCAAAAAATGTCTGATTTTGACGAAATTTGGTACAAAAATCTGTCGTCTAATTTGAAAGGTCAAGTTCGTTAACCAGCAGAATCCGCCCACTAGAAGATAGTGTTTGTGGCGAAATTCACGCAAAAAAAATCGTAACGCTTACGTTTTTGATTTTATATGCTTGCAGGTACTTGTTTCATAACAAACGAAAACGAATGAAACCATTTTTAAGGCGATATCTTCAACTGTTTCTGAGAAAAGTGGAATAAATGTTTTTGTAAGTCATTATTTTTTTGTGAGTACTTAGAATCGCGGGATTCAATTGAAATATTTTCTACATCTTGGAAATTAATCCCAACTAAGATTTTTAAATTTTGGTTACATTTGGAGTTAAGGAAGTATGCGAGAAAAAAAATATTTTATTAATAGACATGAAAAGTTTTCGAATCTTCATACATTTTTCGTAAATATCTCGATAACGGTTGGGAAATCGTGGTAAGTGGGAAGTGACCATTCGAATGCTTGCTAAATTTTCTAAAAAAAAGGTTCTGAAGCAATTTTCGATGGGGTAACGTCAATCAGAGATATAAGCGCTTAAAACTTAAAAAGTGTTTGTTTTGTTGTTTTGAAAGGGTTTTTCGCTTTGTTTATCTAAAATAAAATTCCATTCTCTCCTTGGTTAAATCTTTTTATAAAATAAGAAATAACGATAACTTCAGTTGGAGGCTATGAGGAAGGTTATATAGATAGGAGAATTCAAAAAGTCCGACTCGCAGGATCTGCGTCATCTTAGCGCGTTTTTTTTTTTTTTTTTTTTTTTTTTTTTTTTTTTTTTTTTTTTTTTTTTTTTACGGCACATCTACATCTAGGTCATTAGCGCCGACATCCAGGGTGTAGTGAGGAATTTCACCAGCGAGCCGTGGGATGATAAAATTCCTGCCGGAGGTTGGGAATCGAACCCACCATCTCCTGCTTATGAATCCAAGGCGCTAGCCATTAGACCACGGGAGACCCCGGTTCCTGTTCATATCCCTATTCTCATTTGAAAAGCATAGAATAGAAACAGATAATATTTTCCTCGGCCTTTGTTCAAAGGGTTTTATGGCTGGCTATACCTGGGGTCAGGTCCGCAAGACCCTAGAATCCTCTTCTACCGATACTTCATTTCATACGTTTCAATGAATTGGAAAATACCAAATATTTTCACACATTCCTGTGTTCTTTTACTGTAGTAATAATTCTACAGATAAAATCAATTAAAAAATAAAATAAAAAAACCAACAGCATAAAGGCAATTGAAAATATTCAAAAGACGTCAACGAATCTTTTTCTCTTGGCAAGCTATATTTCTAACAATGAATTGTTTTTCTTATTTTGCCTAATCTGTTTTATTGTAAAATACATTATCCAACTATAAGCAATTAAAAAATAACAAGGAATAAAAACAGACAAAAAGAACAGTTCGAATAAGCAAAATCAATTACTTTAATGTTCTAAGCACTTATTTCTCCGATTGACATCGCCTAATCAAAACTTTTATCAGAACCTTTTTTGTAGAGCATTTAGTAAGCTTTCTAATGGTATTCTTTCGTTTACCAAGATTCTCAACCTTTTTCGAGATATTAAGGAAAATATACAAAGTTACCAAAACTTTTTAAGTCTGTTAATAAAATATTTTATTCTAACCCTTCCTTAACTCCAAACGTAACCAAAATTTCAACATATTAGTTTTGATGAAAGTAGAACATGCAGAAAATGTTTCAACTGAATCCCATAATTCTAAGTACCCAAACCAAAAACGGTATTCAAAAAATATTTTTCCAATTTTCTCGAAAACGGTTAAAGCTATCGCCTTGAAAATGGTTTCATTCGTTTTCCTAGCCCAGGAATCATATAAAACGAGTACTTAGAAGCTTATGAACTCAAAAACGTAAGCGTTACGATTTTTTTTCCGCGAATTTCGCCCCAAACGCCATCTTCCAGTAGGCGGATTTTGCTGGTTAACGAACTTGCCCTTTCAAATTGGACGAAGGATTTTTTTACCAAATTTCATCAAAATCGGACCATTCGTCTTCTAGCTAGAGAGCGAACAGACAAATATATATATATATATATATATATATATATATATATATATATATATACATATATATATATATATATACAAATTTGAACCACCGTTATTTTCGGTCTCTAGGGGTTCTGAAACGCGAAATTTTCTAGTCGGCACTTCCGGATTGTTTCATTGTATCAACCCTATAAGCGGGGTTCCTCCCTATGGGGGAGGGAGGAACCGCGCTAAAACAAAGTACGCATACGTCATCATGATTAGCCACAGCCATCTTGATTACCACAGCCACTCCAAACTTATTACCAATACCTTTCACCGTTTCTTAGCTTATTTGACTACAATACTAATTTTACTGATAAATTCAATTTAAAACAAGAAACAACCAATTAAAAAGTGAGATAAACAAAGAGAAAATCCCTTTCAAAACAACAAAACAAACACTTTTTAAGTTTTAAGCGCTTATATCTCTGTTAAGCGCTGATATAGACTTAAAAATGGTTTCATTCGTTTTCGTTTGTTAAGAAACCTTTAAAACAAGTATCTGCAAGCATATAAACTCAAACACGTAAGCATTACGATTTTTTTTTGCTCGAATTTCGCCCCAAACACTATTGTCGCGTAAGCGGATTCTGCTGGTTAACGAACTTAACCTTTCAAATTAGAAGACAGATTTTTGTACCAAATTTCATCTAAAATCGGGCCATTTTTGACCTTGCTAGAGCGTTAACAGACAAGCATATATATAAATACACACACACACATATATATATATATATATATATATATATATATATATATATATATATATATACGAATTTGGGCCACCTATATTTTAGTGATCTATAGGGTCTGAAACATGAAAGTTTCTTGTCGGCATTTCCGGATTGCGTCGTGAGGTCCACCTCGTAAGCGGGTTCTCCCTATGGAGATAGGGAGTAACCGCGCAAAAAGGAATTTGACACAGTATGGCAAGAATAATTATTTCTAAGCTCTACGAATCGGGTGTTCGAGGAAATGCGCTTAAATTCATAAACGGGTTTCTCTCGAACAGAACATTTCGAGTTAGAAATGGAGCTTACACCTCAGATGTCTTTAAACAGGAAATAGGCGTTCCACAGGGGAGTGTATTAAGCACAACACTGTTCCTCATAGCAATGGATTCTGTCAGAGAATTTATTCCTCCCGATGTACAGTACTGTCTTTATGTCGACGATCTATTTATATTCTATTCGGCAAAGTCAGTTGATGAATTACAGAATAGAATACAACACACGATCGATTCACTTGAACAATGGACGACAAAACTTGGACTTAAATTCTCCACAGACAAGACAAAATCAATCCTATTTACTAGAAAACGACGAGACATAAATTATCAATTACACATGTACAACTCATTAGTCCCTCAAACAAACGTAATTCAATTTCTTTTGCTAACACTTTGACAGTCACCTTACATGGGTCCCCCATCTCAAAGAACTTGTCATTAGTTGTAAAAACTCATTACATATTTTGAGAGTTCTTGGTAATACGAAATGGGGAGCAACCAGGAAAGTATTGCTGACCGTCTATCGTAGTTTCACAAGATCTATCCTGGATTATGGATGCGTTGCGTACTCGTCTGCTAAACCCACTACTCTTAACATGCTCAACATAATACACAACACCGGTATTCGATTATCACTAGGTGCATTCAGGTCTAGTCCGGAAACGTATAACTCTGTGGTGGCTACCGGGACACGAAAACATAGGACTAAACACAACTGCTGACCGACAATCTTACAAGTCACTCGAATTGTACTATGAAGATGTAATACGTTACACTGACCAAACAATCTTACACTACTGGCAACTGGACTGGACTAACACAACAGAGAGCAAACTAAGGACAGTGAAGTTTGCGGTTTAAGAATGGCCTTCGTCATACAGAAGATCACGACGAGAAGAGGTCATGTTAGCCAGACTACGTATCGGCCACAGTCGTGTGACTCACGAGTACCTAATGACTAACAAGGACAAACCGACGTGCCGAACATGTAACTCAGAACTGACAATCAAGCATATACTGACTAACTGCTATTTAAGACAGAACCTTGATGTACCTATTGACTTGACGGAACTCCTCGGAGATGACAGCCACCATATTGATACAACACTCAAACATTTAAAGGAGATAAACATTTATAACAACATGTAAGTAAATAGCAAGTCAAAATATCTGGTTAAAATGTTTTAAAATTATTATTTAAGGACATCCATTATTTTAAGAAAATACTAGACTGAACCTATTTTACATCGCCATCTACTGAAAAGAATCGAAAAAATTCACTTCGCCAAAGCAGCGGTGCCATAGATAAATAATTAATATTAATATTCTAGTAATTCAAGGTCTGCCATCATAGTTGAAATTAATCTCAAACAAAAATAATATTATGAAATAGATAAAATACGGTAAAAGCTGACCTGATATCGTGTTTGGAACCCATGCTGCCTAGGCTTGCATCCTCTCTTTAATGCCAACTAAAAATTTAAAACCCTGTAAAAATACTTAAAAATTTGAATATAAAAAAAACTTTCTTAGCGAGTATTTACATCCCAAAGGGAGTGTCCATGCAAAATTTCAAATTTTTCTGTCAAGTGGTTTGGGCTGGGCGATGACAGGTCAATGACTGAGTGGTATTTGACAAATATATAGTAGACTATCTGAATACCCGTGCTTCGTCACAGCAAATAAGTAGTTATTTTATTGCGTTAAATAATGTAACATCAAAATTAACGCTACCAGGTATACAGGCTGATTCAGGTTAGGGATGGTTAGGGATGGTTAGGGATGGTTAGGGATGGTTAGGGATGGTTAGGGATGGTTAGGGATGGTTAGGGATGGTTAGGGATGGTTAGGGATGGTTAGGGATGGTTAGGGATGGTTAGGGATGGTTAGGGATGGTTAGGGATGGTTAGGGATGGTTAGGGATGGTTAGGGATGGTTAGGGATGGTTAGGGATGGTTAGGGATGGTTAGGGATGGTTAGGGATGGTTAGGGATGGTTAGGGATGGTTAGGGATGGTTAGGGATGGTTAGGGATGGTTAGGGATGGTTAGGGATGGTTAGGGATGGTTAGGGATGGTTAGGGATGGTTAGGGATGGTTAGGGATGGTTAGGGATGGTTAGGGATGGTTAGGGATGGTTAGGGATGGTTAGGGATGGTTAGGGATGGTTAGGGATGGTTAGGGATGGTTAGGGATGGTTAGGGATGGTTAGGGATGGTTAGGGATGGTTAGGGATGGTTAGGGATGGTTAGGGATGGTTAGGGATGGTTAGGGATGGTTAGGGATGGTTAGGGATGGTTAGGGATGGTTAGGGATGGTTAGGGA